>JXCR01133359.1:0-19806 GCA_002079205.1 Phalaenopsis hybrid cultivar
ACCCCCAAATTGCCTTTAAAGGCCCAAATTTCCCCAAATTCAATTCAAATGTCCATCAATTTCATCCCAATATCCCCAAATTTCAATCCCAAACTCAAATTCACTCTAAATGTGACCAAAATAAGCCAAATCAAAGCTCAATTGGCCATGCTTTGAGCCTCATTTTGATATAGGTTAAAACCCAACCTTTGGGCACATGACCTAATCTGACCAAATTAAATCCATAGCCCCTTCAATTGGCCATGGTTTATGTTTAAAACTCTTTATAAAATTTTTAAACATCAAAATTAACCATGAATTGGTCTTGGTAAAGTACCAATTTCATTTAATTTCAACCTAGCTCAAAAGCCCCAAAATTTTTCCCAAATTGGCTATGCCTCTAATTCTCACCAAATTGATTGCCTTAGCTACAAAATTTATCTTGTAATTCTTCATGAAAAATATTTATAACATATCCCTTGATCATTTGGACCATTCAATTGAGCCAAGTGCCAGCCTAGCCTAGTCTAGACCCAAGTCTAGCCCAACATGCCCAAATTGACAAAATCTCCAAAATCCTTCAAAATGACCCTTTAATTGAACTCCAAACCCTTTCATCCTTCACCAAAAATGTTCATTACAATCATCCACATCAAGTGCATCAATTAATTGGGCTTAAGTATATGGCTATCCGAACCCAAACCCAGGTTTTCGCTCATTTTCACCTACTTGGACCCATGCACTAACTGTGGCCTAACCACCCCAAATTCACTAAGTTAATGACTCCACAACCATTAGTTGGACCCTAGTGACCAAGATAAACCTAAAAAAACCACCAAAGCTAAGCCATGGACCAAAGGTCCCGTAAATCAAGGGATTTTGATTCCATATTTGCTTAAGCCTTGGAAATTTTTTGCCAAAACAAAACCTCAACTTAATTATTTGCTGTGACATATTCCCTTTGGTTCCCTGAGCTTCTAGCCACATCCCCTTGCCATGGATGGCCGGTGTAGTCACTGGAGAAGCCAAAACTGAGGTCCACCAACTCTTAAACTTCATCCAATTCAAACCTAGATGCCACCTCACCCAAATGAGATGTTGGAGCCTCTCTGCCCTCAACCTAAGCATCACATTGCACCCAAACATTGGCCAAGACAACCACCCCTCAGAAATTTTGACAGTCATGGAGGGAGTGCTAAAATTTTTTCAGAGAGAGCTTCTTAAATCACTCACACAGCTTCTTTGAGACCTCCTTAGTGCAATCCAGCCATCTTTCCCCACTGATCCCCACTGTGGAAGCTCAATTTTATGGTCAAACTTTTGTCTAAAACCAAGACAAAGATCAATCCATCTCTACAGTCCACAAAATATAATTTACTTATACCCACACTTTCATGACACTGAAAAAAGAATAATCCCCATCAAATCCCCCTTCCGTAGAGCCTCGAGTATAGACTTTGATCAACACCTGAAATCGAGCTTGGTTGAATTCATACCTAGACCTTACACCGCAGTAAGAGGCTCAACCCATTACCTCCTTGGACTCCAACGAACATGCCAAGCATCTCTGATTGAAGCTTCCCTTCTCAGAGCAAAGGTATTGAACTCCTCCTCATCCCTAGCCTCTTTTGATTCTCCATTCTCTTGGGCTTAATTTCATGGCATCTTAACCGTATGGATATGTTCCTCTAGTCTAGAAAAACATTTAAAAAAAAATTCAAATTAGTTGAGAAATGAGGGAGATATCAAGCATTGAAGATGGACGGTTCTTGGGTTAGTCCACTGGGGACGATGACAGAGCATCGTTTGATCAAGTGTGTATCATATGAACGGTCAAGATGAAGCCAGACAGCACTTCTTTACATGAATCGTAGATGCGTGGATGGTGGTGTCAAATGGGAGCGGTCACCTGGAACTTCGGAGCTTCCTAGGATCCAGTCAATGCCGCATGTTTAAATAGATAAATAAGGGTTTAAATAATTTAGAAAATGACCCCTAACTTTAAAAATTCATATCTTGGTGTAGAAAAATAACAAAAATAAAATAAAAATACCCTCTTTCTTAGTGAACAGAGGAGAACAATGTGGAAATAATTTGAAGTCCATTTGATGCATGTTTTATTTTTAATTAATTAAACACTGTCTTGAGTTTTTTGATTCTCCATGCATATAGGCATTTCACCATGGCTTGAATTTTTAGCATGTTGTAGCCTCTATCACGGAGATACATATTTTTTAAGTTTGTGCACATTATTTGCTTAAATTAATCATAATAATTTGTATGTTTCTTATAAAAAACCAAGAAAATTTTTGAATGTTTACTATGACCAGAGTACCTTTATGAAAATCTCTCATGAGCCAAGTCATTTAAAACGCACCTAATCTTCATAAACCCTAAATCACTAAAATAATTAATTTTGGAAAGTATAAACATCAAAATGACTTAATTTTTTATCTCTAATATTTTGTAAGATCCATAGAATTCCCCATAAAAATTTTAAAGCACTTTGAGTTCATTTAAAGACCTAAATTGATTTTTCAAATTGAATATTCTTTTTGGCACTAAAATGATTTTTAATGATCAAAATAAAACTAAAAAAATTATGAAAATTTACTTTTTGAGTTCTATGTGATGAGGATAATTTTAATAAAATAAAATGGTATTTAAAATAAAAACTTCATTTTTAGCCTATTTTTGAATATTTAAAATAATTAAAAATTCATAAAAATCACAAAAATAATAAAATTCATGGAAATATTCTGAATAGTTTTCTAAGTAATTAGAATTAATTGGAATATTTTTCCTGATTTTCTAAATAAAGATATGGTATTTTCAAGCTTAGAATAATTTTTAAAAGCTAAAATATTTCCACTAAAATAATTCCAATAAATCAATAAAAATTCAGAAAAATATAAAATTTGCTTCCCTAGCTTCTTTGACCATAGGGAGATTTTTTAAAAAATGCAAAACTTAATTTTCCCTGTTTAAATTTTTTTATATTTAATGAATACCCTAAAATTTAAAATAATTACAGTAATTCAAATAAAATTCCAAAAATAATGAAATTTTGTTTAAATGACTCTTTGGCCTTGGTCTACCTTCGGTAAAAATTTCAAGTGATTAGGCTTTACCTTGGTTAAGTTAGAAAATTTTCTTTAAAAAATCCCATTTTTGCATTAAAATAATTATATAAATTAAATTAAATTTTGAAAAATCACATTTTGTCCTTTGATGGCTTAATTGACCTATGAATGAGTTAGGATAAAAATTTCAAAGTCATTTGATTTGAATTTGACAAATTATGAAGTATTAGAGCCTTAGGGGAAAAAGTGAAATTTTATGAATTTGACCTTAATTAACATTTAGGCTTAATTCAAGGAGGGAAATGGTCAACATCTGATCTTAATTAACTTGTTTGAAAGATTGAAATTAAATGGAGATTAATTGGTAGAAACCCACCTCACTTTCCTAGTTAAAAAGGATAAATTAATAAATTTCTAAATTATTAAAATTTGGAGGTTTATTAAAATTAAAAGAACCTAGGACTTAGCGGTATGACTTTTGAAGTCAGCAATCAATCAATTTAGCACCCCTATTTGAGGTTCAAATGAAATTCAAATAATGAATCACGATCACCTAAAACTTAACCTTTTCAAAATTAATTAAGACACTCACCTACATCTTAAGGGCTTAGTAATGATCTAAGTTAAATCAAGATTGATTAAACGAGGATTAGAAAAGAAAACATAGCCAAAATTCAACACCTTTAAAACACGCCCAATTAGGATTAAAATTTGGCTAAGTGTTCCAAAAATACTAGCCCTACCCCTTTAAGGGTCTTCATTCACTTAATCTTCAAAATTGAATTACAAATGATAATTACCCTACTCTTAGGGATAGTTAGCACATCAATCTTCATTGAGCATTAGGGTGTTCATAAAGTGAATTATTAAGCAACATAATAAGTTCAAATGAACTCGAGGCTTTTCACCAGGTGACAAGAGGGAATCATGGACATGTTTCTTCCTCCTAACCTGTTGGATACCTCAGAGGTCTACTAAACTTAATATGCTTTGCTTAACAAAATCATCCTTAATTAAACTCTTAAGGACCCACCAAGATATGACATAGGGTTAGGAAAACTACCAAAACCTTACTTTTTTGCCTCTACATGAACTGCCCTCACATGCATTTTAAGTTTTAGGTGTTGGAACGAGAAGACTCGCCAGGTACGCTTTTACAGTTTATTGCTCCGTCTTTCTTGTACTTTCAAACAGTACTTTTAATTTTAATACAAACCTGCATGCTAAACAACAATGTCACCTTGCATGAAAACTAAAACTATCAGGATAGTCACAAAACCAAAACCAAAACTAAAGTTAAAATTAACTAAGATAAAATTCACCGCCATAATTTTCAAAATATAAAACAACTCAAAATTTAATCACACACATCACACGAAACAACAACTGCAACTAAATTTAGACGTCTCTATCGGATGATCGGGAACCCAGAAAAAGAGGTAACCTACGGTTGCTAACAAGTCTTCCCACGGTCTAATTAAAATTATGAAACTCATTAAGTTGAGTTTAGTAAATTCATTTGGACTAAGTGAATCCAATAGAAAATAGTGATGTCAGAACGAGGGAACTATGGGATTCTAACCGGTATCGCTCTAATCAACTTTAACATCTGCCCATAAAAATTTAAAGGACTTCAACCATAGGGCCACCTGATTTGACATCATAACTTGACATCCTAAAAAAACTTAAACTTGCCTTGAAGAGGAGCTTGGAGCTAGCTTGGTGGGCAGCAAGACCATCTTCAACAGCAAAATCTGTCTACATCAGCTAAAACAATTTCTTTCCTTCTTTAGAATTAAACAACAAAACTATAGGACTTTGAGGTTGTCTGCTTATGCAACATAAATCCTCATCTCATCTTTAGACATTTGTATAGCTCTGTCGTACAATATAAGCCCTAACTCATTTTAGGATTCTGAGGTTATCATTTGTCGCGACCTAAATCCTAACGTCTTCCAGGCTATTTGTGTGATTGTCTTACACAAATGTAAGCCAAAAATAATAAAATTGGTAGGATGAAACAATTAAAATTTTCTCCTCAAAGTTGAAGCCAAACAATAGGATAGATTGGGAAGACACCGAGGTTCTCCTCCGGAGCTATGTCATCCCCTAGTCCTTCCTCCTTTGGATTTCATAATAAATGTCCCAAATTTGAACCATTCCCCTTTCACACCTCTTTGTCCGATTTCATTGAAAAGCCCTTTCTTTTGAATTCCTTGAAGATAACATTTCTTGATTTTTATCGAGAGTTTTGTTAGATGACTTCGGTCATTTAAGATGTAATTAACTATAGGGGCTTCCCCTTATAAGAAGCTTTTCTCGAACCCAACTTAATATAAACCCTATTAAATTATTCATATAAAATGGGGAAAATTGTCAGAAAATAAAATGGTTTTGTAGACCAAATAGACGTAATGCCTTTCTTAGTTGATTTGATCAAGCCTCATCCTCAAGGCTTGCATTTATCCTTATGGATAGATATAGAGTTTGAGGTATAATGTTCTTTCATTTGAACTATGAAAAATATGAGGTCTGTTGGATTTCATACTTTTCTAAACTTAAACGTCCTTCTGAAGCGTGCGGCAGGATTTCAATTCCGGTGGCCGACAACTTCTTACGGGCAACTCCCCCAACCAATATAGTGCCAACAGCTTATGGTGACTCCATTGGGGATGACATTTCTCTCCATTTAAACAAGGAAAAGTTATCTTCGTATATCGGCAATGTTTCCATGTCCCTCTTGGACCTAAATTACCCTTCTTCTATTGACATACATTACCCATTTCTGTCTTAGGAAAGTTCGACCAACTCTTTGGACTTTAGGATTGTCTGTTCGATCACCTTTGAACAGAGGGGTTCAGGAGGCCATTAAGGACTCTTTAAATCTTCAGGTGGGGTCGAACCCCAATAGGTGTGTTGGTGGACTAGTTCCACCTGGGTATTATGTGTTGCTAAATGGGTCTCGTACTGGGTCCTAAACACTTCACATCTCCCTCCCAAATTTGATTTTCTATTTTACAAATTAAATCAAATTGTATTGTGCTCATGTCGGCTATTTTTATTTTTGAAAATAAGATTTTAAAATTTAAATTTAGTATAATATATATATATATATATGTATATATATAATGTAATTTTAATTTTGTGAAAATGGTATCCTTTATTTTTAAAATAAGATGAGTCTGAGTAGATCTTATATATCTAATAGTTAAAATAGTTGTGCATAATACCATAAATGATATATCATCTTGAAGGATGAACATATCACTTATTAGTAGACTTAACTATCTAAACTTACAAGTTTATGTCTCTATTTTGATTTATGAAATTTATAGCTGACAAATTCCCCTATCAAATACACAGATTAGATAGGGTTTAGATTAATCTGGGTTCTTAAATTCTTTATAGGAGCAAGCCCCTATAGTTAATTACATCTTAGACAATCAAAGTCACCTAAGAAAACTCTCGATAATGATCAGAGGTTTCGTCTTCAAGAATTTAACGTTCAAGTTTCCACGATTGTTCAGACGAAAAGTCAAATGGGATAGGTTCAAATAGGAACAGTTATTCCCGGAATCCCAAGGAACAAAAAGTAAGAGATGTCCAAGATACTGAAGAATATTCAGTGACATCTCAAACTTTCTTATGACTTGTCCTTACATCTTTGAAAGGAAAATTATGTGATATTTTAGTCCTGTAATTTTTTAAATAATTGGGACTTATGTCTTGCATGTCATATGTAAATAACCCGAGGAAATGTGAGGATTTATGTTGTACCAAAAGACGACCTCGGAAGCCTAAAAAGTTTAGGACTTATATCATACGATATAAAATCGTAGAAAGTCCTAAAAGATAGTGTGAGGATCTACGTCGTGCAAGACAAACTACCTCGACGTCCTATAGGTATGTCATTTAAATCTATCAAAATCCAGCCAAAGCTTCTTCTGCTGCCTCTTTGTTGTCACCTCGACCGCCATCCGATGATCAATTGTCATTTGCTCCAGATTTGTCCTCTCGATCGCTGCCCGGGGATAAATCACCAATTGACAATGTCATCATCTCGTTCTGAGAAGAAGGGAGGAAGAAGAGAGAAAGCTATGCCTCAAATGGCCTATCTTAGAGGATTGTATAAACTTACTAGAAGAACTTATATTTAAAAGTTTGAATGTATGTAAATATTTTTAGTACAATATAGTACAAGAAAGGAACAACTATGTAGTGACATACTGTAACAGGAAAAGACTGAAGGAAAATTATGTAAATGAAGCAACATAAAGAAAGGAAATACTATGCAATAAAAAAAAATTGTGGAGTAGAGGAACAAAACTGAAACAACTAGGTGTACCTGATTAAGTCTAGTGATGCTACAAAACATATTACAATTGCATAATATAAAAGGGATTAGAAAAATATTTGTAAATAATAAAAGAAAGATTAAGTGATGAGCATATGAAACTTTAAAGTGAAATATTAGCATTTAATTTGGTTTTAGGCTCGGACTAGACCTCTTTTTATCTTTTATCTCGATCCCACAGGCAACTGATATATCAAAGTTAACCCATCAATATCAACTAGAGGCCACCAACAAATCACCCCTATAATCAGACAGCCCTAGACCCTATTGTTTAAAGGATGTGTGAACAGAGTAGTGTCTGAACTCCTCAAAGTGTAGTGCACCTATATGTGAAATGTAGTGTCTGAAATCATCAAAATGTATTGCAACTTTACGTGAAATGTAGTATCTGAACTCATCAAAGTGTAGTGCACCTGTACGTGAAATGTAGTATCTGAACTCATCAAAGTGTAGTGCACCTATACGTGAAATGTGGTATCTGTCGTGTAAGGCGTAGTGTGTAGTTTTTGTGGTATAATATCTGAGGTGCATTATGTTATTCGTAGTGTAGTGTATGAATTGTATAGTGAGTACGTGAGTGTAGTATCTATTTCTTGTGCAAGTGTAATACCTAGGTAAAACTTGTAGTATCCGTTCTTTCATAAATGTAGTATCTGTGGAGTGTTTGTAGTATCTGTTCTTTTACGGCTACCAATTTTCGAACCTCTTGAAAAAGGTTAGAGCTGTCAATGACTCAAGGGGTGAAAGGGCATCTCACTAATTGAATATGGATTTTTTTTTATTTTCAGCTATAAGAGAAGTTGATCAATGGTTCTTTGCATCATTGCCTGTTGCCCCTCGTCTTGAACTAATAGGCCACCTCAATATTTTATATGCTTATCTTATAAAATTTTAGAATTTTTTTTATAGTAAAGAATTGAAAGAAACATATACATATTTTTTGCTTCTCAAAAAGCAAAATGAACCAAAGCTAACAATGGAGTTAAAGCAAATTTTATTAAATGAAATACAATTCAACATGGAATGTAAAATTTATAGCATTATCAAAGAAACTTAAGCTCGACAAAGGAACTAAACCCAAGCCATTAATGAGTGAACCGAAACCTATAAAGGCTCAAAATTAAACTATGTGAATATTAAACTAAAGAACAAGACTAAGCCATCATCAAGAGACAAAACCGAGCTATTACAGAGCTTAGAGCTGAACTGACTCATCATCAAAAGCTCAAAACCGAAATACTGCAAGGCTTACTATTGAACCAAGTCATTAACAATGGTAAGAATCAAAATCTAGCCATCAAAATCTAATTTTTAAGAGCCCCAAAATCAAATAGAAGCCACTTGAATATGTCTAAAGTACGAGAACCAATAGAGAATCATAAAGTAAAGACTCTGACCCTTTTTTAAAACATGAACATCAAATCGATTCAGCGAAGAAACAACAGCCCTCAGAGCTAAACACCTCAAAAATCTTTCGTATAAAGCTTGTGTAATTAAGAAAATCAACAGTAAGCGAATCCAGAAAATGACCAAAGGTCAAGCCACAACTAAACCAAAATTGAGCCTAGCAAGGAGTAAGAGTATAATAAAATTTCCACAAAAATTGAGCTTAATTTTAAGCTAAACCAAACCCAACATAGAGCTATATTGAGCCCAGCAAATGACCAAAAGAACGAGCCACCACCAAGCCAAAGCCGAGCCACCAAATAGCTACCCAAATAATTAAACATTTTCTATATTTAAGTTCGAATGAAGGGAGCAGCAGGAAGCAGAACTGAGCCCAGCATAAGGGCTAAGCCGAACTACCAAGAAGAAGCAAAATCAAGCCCCAAGTTGATATTCAAAAGCACCAAAATACTCCAATGGCTGATACTTGAGTAAAGGGACAACATGAAGCATGATACCAAACTCTCAAAATTAAATGAATCCACATATTTTCATTTCAAAAAAGAGAATAATCGAGAAGATTAAAACAAAGCCTCCAAAATCAAGCCAAACCAAATGCCCAACCAAGGAGATTGAAATAGAATCCCCTATGAATGATATAAATCCAAGGATCTCTATGTTAAAGCGATGCACCGAGAAAACAGTAGTCAATAGAGCTCAAATATTTCCTGAGATCTCATTATATCTTTCCAGCAAAGAGAAATTGCAGCCCAAAGGCTAAACAACCTATAAATTCTTAAAATTCATGCATCAAAGAGAGTTTTAATCTAAAAAAAATCCGACTAGGTGTTCTTGAATAAGGTAACAGGAAACAAAACCAAGTCACCAAAACTCACTCCTCAAAGCATTTAAAAAAACTCTAAGCATGTGTTTGAATAGGGGCAGCAAGATGAGCAAAAAGGATTGAGCTACCAAGACAAATCCCAAATGCAGTGATAATCTCAATGTGAGGCAAACCTGCTGAATTACCATTCAACATGAAGAAACAAAGACAACCATAGAAGAGATATTCATAAGAGAGCCTTATTTCTTCATCCAAGTAATAATCAAAGTAACATATTAATTTCAATTGAACTATGAATCCTATAAGCCAAAAGAGGATATCACATGGGAAGCTAATCCAAAAACTGACTCAAAATTCCAAGCTAATTTGAAAGAAACTCCATGGTGTTAAAGAGGGTAACTACTCCAAATCATCAAGTATAATTGATAGATGGAAATGGTTGAAATTTCTATATATTTAATTAATTTCCATAATCAGATTCTAGGAGTAAATGGAATCTGACCTCAACTTCTTGCTAACTCAAGAATGAGAAGAATAAGAAAACCCCAAAATAGAAGCTCCCAACAGAGAATGAGCTCTCAAACTATGTCTCCTTGAAATCTCCAGAAAAAAAATCAGCACACAAAATGCTTCCCCCAAAGGGGTATTTATAGCCATCGGGAGTGTCGGGGCTCACCGACGGTGAGAAAAAAAGGGAGATGACGAGAAACACCTCAAAGGGCAAAGAGAACGTCCAAACTCAAGAACGAAAAGGTTACCTGACTCGTTTAGGCGGGAAAATCCATTATAAGAAAGTGAATGGTAGTTATATTTAGAGCATAAGGTAAGCTGCCACCAGGGAGGAACACGGTGAACGAGAAACTGGAAATAAGGACATCGCTCGACAGAGAAGAATAAAGGGCTAGGGCATATTTTGGTCCCAAAAAGAAAGGGGAGCGCATGTTAGAAATGTTTAAAAAAAGTAGATTTATAAAATATCTTTTATATAAAAGAAAACTTTATCAAATACATTTTTNTCATGTGGTCCAGGCATAAAGAACATTGACTAATCCTATGCTTGGCTATTGAATCTGCGGCTAGGCTGGGAGGATATCAGCTCTCACTTCGGAGCTCCCACGTTCCCCTCGCTTGAGGACTAACATCTACACTTAAACACCCGAACGATAGGAGTGAATTGAGTATTTTAGTCTATCACTCTAAAATCTCCAATTCTACGCCCGATAATTTTATTTCCCTATTTATTTGCTCACCTTGTCACTCTAAAATCTCCAATTCTACGCCCGATAATTTTTATTTCCCTATTTATTTGCACCTAACTTTCAAGGACTTTGACCTCCCTAAATCTTGGATGTAATCTTCACCTTAGTTGTAAAACTATATTTATTTGCACCCAATTTCCAAGGGCTTTGACCTCCTTGAATCTTGGATGTAATCTTCACTTTAGTTGTAAAACTCAACCATATCAAGGGCTTTGACCTCCCCGAATCTTGGATGTAATCTTCACTTTAGTTGTAAAACTCAACATATAAAGGCTTTGACCTCCCTGAATCTTCGATGTAATCTTCACTTTAGTTGTAAAACTCAACATATTGAGGGCTTTGACCTCCCTGAATCTTGGATGTAATCTTCACTTTAGTTGTAAAACTCAACTTATTTTAACAAAGACCTCCCTGAATTTTGAATGCAATCTTCACTTTAGTTGTAAAACTCAACATATTTTAACAAATTAATTGGCCAGATTGAAAGTAAATTANATTATTTATTTGCACCCAACTTCCAAGAGCTTTGACCTCCCTAAATCTTGGATAACCTTCACTTTAGTTGTAAAACTCAACATATTTTAACAAATCAATTGGCCAGATTGAAAGNCTTCTTTAACGTTTTCATGGCTCAACCAATTCAAATCACCATTTTACAAATCTCAAGACAAGGAGAAAGACAGAAAACTACTCAAAACTCATGGGGAAGATACGACAAAACTCGGAATTTATATATAAAAGCAAAGTCAAACAAACTACAAGAAGTAAATAACACTTATCTCTAATTTCTCCCCAAGCAAACTCCTCGAAGTTCCTCTGAATCTCTTCCTTTCTTTACAGCACACAAAATTCTTCTTTGAAGCGGCAAGGAGGAGAAATCTCTCACTTTCCATCCACTTTTACAATCTCTCAAGGAATTCCTCACACTCTAACCCTAAATTAAATTCTCTACACACTACTGGAAGCTCTCAAATCTCTAGAGCCTCCATAAGAGTCTTCATTTTCGGCTAAAATCTTCTTTTAAAGTTGTAGAAGAGTTTTCCCAAGAGTTTCTTAAGCATCCGTCCGAAAATTGTCCAACTCAATGCACCTGTTGAAATAACTGCCGATCTCTCCAGCGACGGCCTCGAGGGCGCCGTTGGTGGGCCTTCTAAATTATTTAATCTGGAGTCTCGGGAAATTCTTGTCGTCGGGGCCCTAGTTCAAATCTTTCTATTTTGGTCCTTTTCACTTCAAATTCGCTCCTTTTTGCATCTTTTTGCTCCAATGACCACAATTCATCATACCTGCAATAAAACATCAAAAATACCTTTCTTTACAGTGCAATATCATCAAAATTAATATAAAATAGGTATGAAAATCTCAACATATTTTTCTTTGGTCAAAATCCCCCAAACTTACAAAAAAAGTATAAAATAGGTATGAAAATCTCAACATATTTTTCTTTGGTCAAAATCCCCCAAACTTAACTATTACTTGTCCTCAAGTAATTTTAGTTCTACATAAAAGTTATGATCTATTGTAATAAAGTTTTAATTCAAAAATACTATAAGTTTGATTTAAGGGGTCAAAATCCCACAAACTTAACTATTACTTGTCCTCAAGTAATTTTAGTACTATATAAAAGTTATGATCTATTGTGTAATTTTTAATTCAGAAATATTATAAGTTTCATTTAATTAAATACCATAGGGAGATTTTCCGAAAAAATTCAAGTAATTAAATTAACTCTGTAGGTACAAGATTATCTAGTCATCAAGTTTAAGAGTTCTAGTTTTCTATTCATTTCAAGAATGACTATACATTGTAATATCAAGTCAGTTAGAATATTTAAATGATAGGAACTTCATGAGAACACTACTAGTAAAGATGTTAATCCATAAATATAAGTTCATGAATGTATTTAGATTTTCCCTTTAGGTACGTCTGGTGAAGCCAATTTTTGATTAGGCATCTCCTCAAGCTTCTCCTCACTTTTATAATTTACTCTTTCTTTTCTTTTCCCATTTTCATTTGGTTTGCTTTCAATCCTATATATTTTTCTTTTCTTTTCAGGGATTGTTGTCAATCCTTTCTTTTTTTGTTTTCAATCCTATATATTTTTCTTTTCTTTTTAGGGATTGTTGTCAATCCTTTCTTTTTCCTTAATGAGAGATTACATATCTGGATAGCTAATTGTTGTCAATCCTTTCTTTTTCCTTTTTCAAGTGAGGATTACTATATCTGGATAGCCTTTCAGGGTTTGTTGTCAATCCTTTCTTTTTCCTTTTTCAAGTGAGGATTACTATATCTGGATAGCCTTTATATTGTCAATCCTTTCTTTTTCTTTTTCAAGTGAAGATTACTATATCTGGATAGCCTTTAATAAGATTGCTGTCAATCCTTTCTTTTTCTTTTTCAAGTGAAGATTACTATATCTGGATAGCCTTTAATAATCTCGCCTTTCTTTCCCTAAATTTGAAACTCAAAGCATTCCTTTACCTTATAAACATTTCATAGTTTTTATTTTCAAGTGAGGATTACTATATCTGGATAGCCTTTAATGATTTTGAACTTCACTTTTCTTTTCCTAAATTTGAAACTCAAAACATTTCATTATCTTATAAATATTTCATAGCTTTTACATCATTGAGCCTCAATCTTTTCTTCTCAAATGAACTAAATTTGAAACTCAAAGCATTCCTTTACCTTATAAATATTCATAGTTTTTACATCATTGAGATTGAAACTCAAAGCATTCCTTTACCTTATAAATATTTCATAGCTTTCACATCATTGAATCCCAAGATTACTATATCTGGATAGCCTTTAATGATTTTGAACATCACCTTTCTTTCCCTAAATTTGAAATATATCTGGATAGCCTTAATAATTTTGAACTTCACTTTTCTTTCCCTAAATTTGAAACTCAACATTTCATTATCTTATAAATATTTCATAGCTTTTACATCATTGAGCCTCAATCTTTTCTTCTCAAATGAACTAAATTTGAAACTCAAAGCATTCCTTTACCTTATAAATATTCATAGTTTTTACATCATTGAGATTGAAACTCAAAGCATTCCTTTACCTTATAAATATTTCATAGCTTTCACATCATTGAATCCCAAGATTACTATATCTGGATAGCCTTTAATGATTTTGAACATCACCTTTCTTTCCCTAAATTTGACAAAGCATTCCTTTACCGATATTTCATAGCTTTTACATCATTGAGCCCCAATCTTTTCTTCTCAAATGATTTTTCAGATTCTTACATTTCATAGTTTTTACATCATTGAGCCCCAATCTTTTCTTCTCAAATGAATTCCCAGATTCTTAAACATAGCCTTTACATCATTGAGCCGCAATCTTTTCTTCTCAAATGAATTTCCAGATTCTTAATACTTCAATGAACTTCACCTTTCTTTCCCTAAATTTGAAACTCAAAGCATTCCTTTACCTTATAAATATTTCAAGTTTTTACATCATTGAGCCCCAATCTTTTCTTCTCAAATGAATTTCCAGACTCTTAATACTTCCACTTTTCTTTCCCTAAATTTGAAACTCAAAGCATTTCTTTACCTTATAAATATTTCATAGTACATTGAGCCCCAATCTTTTCTTCTTAAATTAATTTCCAGTTTCTTAACACTTAAAAATATAGTTTTCTTTACTTTAAATAATTAATTATATTTTTGTTCTCTTATACTAAATATTTTAATCTGCAAAATTAATTTTCATTACAAAAATGTTCCTTTAAATCTACCGTAATATTTAAATATCTACAAAATATAGTTATCTGAATTAAATTCACTACATAAAATTATATTAATAATTTTTGAAAATATTTAAATTGAGAACATCTAATAGTTAATCTTATTCTTCCCTCTCCCAAACTTAAATTTATCAATATGAAATGATATAGGTGGAAAGAAAAATCTTAAATATAAATCATACCTCAGTATTTTAGGCATTTTCATCATTCTGAAATTTTTTTAGTTCTTCTCAAAATTTTACTTCACCTGATCTGTAACATTAGGAGCTTTCTATACATATAAATCATTAAAGAATTTGCTAGGTAATGAAATTTTGAAATAAGTACAAAACTAAACATTATACAAACACAATATTTTACTAACAATACTGAACAAAATAATTACAAAGATATTAAAATGAAAATAAAAATCACATCACATTACAATTTTACAAAGTACTATTAAAATGTAAAATGAAAATCACATCACATTACCATTTAACAAATTTCAACTACCACACCAAACAATTATAACAATAATTAAGGATTATCCATTTGCAACATAAAAATAAAAATGAAAGTACAAACACACAAACATCTATCTCTATTACAAAAATTACAAAAATAAAAATAAAAGTACATCAACTACTATCATATATCAAAATCCCAAACTATAACTTTGTCTCCTTGGTCAGCAGGTGGATTGGGTTGATACTGAGTATATCGGGGGCATTCAGGAAAATTAAGATCAGGCTCACCNGAAGTGCATAAATAAGGACAGGATGTCCCAAACCTCTACTTGTTTCACTCATTGTCGTGGTCAATATATTCTTAAAAATGATTCTCCCCATATTTATATTTCTATTATTTTGAATGCAAAAATTCAGAATAGCTCTATCTCTTGTTACCTCACTATGGTGATAGTTAGGTAACAGAGTAGAGGAAATATAATAATTTTACGCTTTAGATGTGGCATTCAACATGGAAGCAGAAAAATTTACCCGTTCTCGGTGCTTTATCTTCCTTGTTCCTTTCTCGTCAGTGGAAAGTTGATCACATCGTTCAACGGGCCTTCCATTGTACTTAAGGATTCATAATGGCAGCTATAGAAGTCTGGGACTTCATAAAAGGAGTTAATGCGGGCGGCACTAAATTCAACAGAAAATCCCTGCACTTGAACGATTTCGTCCTCATAATAGAACACATTGGCATAAAACTCTTTTATAATATTTGCAGCAGCCTTATTGGTGGTATAACAAAAGTTTTCCTACCTCCGTTCGACAATAACTCGTTCAACTTCTCTTCCTGAACTCTCAAAAACTCGATCTTGTATACATTTCTTCCCTTCAAATACTGGAGTAAATCTCAATTGAGCCTTCGCATTGACGAAGTGAGACTCGTCAAACTCATATTGCTTCTTTTGTTGTGGAGCTATTTCAATCTAATCAAAATTATAGAAAAATTCCAAAATATACTTCAAATATGCAAATAATGGCTTCCAGGAGTGACTCTAAGAGTACAAAACTAAATTTGATGAATTTCATCCCAATATTTTCTTCACGTTCTCAAATTTTTTGGATCTTCTCAATGTAGAAGAAATTCATGGTGAAAATCAAGTATTTTTAGTTGGAGTGAAGCTCTTACCGAGAGATTATCAAATCTGGTGTCTAAATGCTTTGAAATCACCCCCAAATCCAAGATCTTCAAGCTCTAGATCAAAAGTTTCATTTTTTAAGAGGAAGGGGATGATGAATAGTGGCGGTTGACTGGTCAAAATTACGATTAAAGGTGTTTTCTCATGATCTCGCGGTCAGCGGTGTCTTCAGCGCCGTCAGCGAGCTCTATTGAATTAATATGCTAAGTCTCGGGAAAAGTCCTCGTCAGCGGCGTCGAGGGCACCTTCAGCGAGCTCTATTGAATTGGTTCAATTTCCAGATTTTTGAAATTTTGATCAATTTCAAGCCTCATTGACATCCGTTCAATCATTATAGACATACTTTTTAAGTTATTAAATGATGTACTAACATAAATAAACATTCACAACAAAAAAATCACAATTATATAAAAATTCCAAGGGTTACAATACACGACACACCTATGTTTGGTATTTTATCAACCTTAATACATCAATTAAGCGTCGCAATCCAAGCCACAACACTGACAATGCTGAAAACAAACATCCTATGCTCAATCTCAACTATACAAAGGTCTAAAAGCAAAATTTTAAAGCAAAGCGAACACAAAGTTTAAATTAAATTAGACACATAGACATACAGGTAGCAAGGTAAAACTACTACTCTTCAGATTTAGTGCGTGATTCTCCTCTGAGATCACCCATTGATTGAACATGAATGAAGAGGTTATAGAAGGTTCAGTATGGAAATTCTTCACTAGAGTCCTCTTCTATCAATTTCATCTTTCTCATCAATTGTATCAAACTTCCTTCGATATGTCCAGAGTGATCAAAATGTTCTTTCATCCTCCAGTCTAGATGATCGAAAAAATTAGAGACATTGTTAATTGTATTCATAACATTTTGTACCTCTTTCTCCAATTTCTTGACTCTGCATAGGATCACTAGTGTCTTGTCCAGAACAAAAAGTTGAATAGGCAGTAGATTCTGAGATGATTGATCCACAATAATAGTCATATCATTTTCATCTTCATTGGCTGGGAATCTCTCAGTTGGGTTCAAAGGCTTCCAAGGTAGAAGTACGTTTTCCCAATTCTCATAAGATACTTGGAACTGACTGCAAAGTAAGAAAATTTTTGAAGGATGTCCAGGCCCATAAGTTGATCCATGAACGATCAGACCCAAAATAGACTTCACAATTATTGATCTAATATCGATCGGTAGTCCCATTTGGATGCAGTATATCAAAATAGCACTTTCCTTAGTAACTTCCCCGATCTTCATCGTCAGTAATAGTTTTGCAGAAATGAAGAAGTGTCAGTGTTTTGAAACGGGGTTTAGAAGTGTTGTAGAAAAACTAACATACATGTTTTCTCTCATTTCCCAGTCTTCAGTTTCGTCCGTTAAATATTGGTAGATCTCATTCAATGGGTTTCTTATCGGGATGAAGTTGGAATAATGGCAGACAGGAACATTCTCGATCATGTATAACTCATTAATCCGTGTAGGAGTAAAAGTTATCCATCTACCTCACACATAGACAACTCCTTGGTTGATTCCATTCAAATTAGCGTAAAATTCCTTCACCACAGGAACAACTACGACGGATGTAGTGTAGCACAACACTTCCCATCTTTGTCGCACAATCATCTCTTCAATTTTCTTCAAAGTATTATTCAATCCTCGATTCACGAATCCGCTTTCCTTGATTAATCTCTTCTTTGCTAGCACTTTGTTGAAGATTCGCTGCTACTCAGAACTAATGAACTTTCTCCGGTTGAACACTCACAATCTATGGTTTTCAAGGGAATTGGACGCCATAGGGTTGAATTTAGTGGAGTTTCACTTTGTTTTTGGGGAAATACAAACTTAGGAATCAAATTTTGAAGTTTAAAAGGAGTAACTCCCACCTTAAACTGCCAAAAACCGTCCATTCAAACTCCAGAAACCGTCATCCCGCCGGTCTCGCCATCAGCGGCGTCGATGGGGCCGTCGGTGAGCCTTTAGAATTTAATTGCATGGACTCTCGGAAAAAACCCACCGTCAGTGGCGTCGATGGCGCCGTCGGCACCTAAGGCAAAAATTGCACAGTTTCGCTCTGGTCCGAATGCGTTCCAATTTTTTTTATGGATCCAATTTTTATGATTATTCAAGGGTAAATATGAGTAGTGGAGTTCAATACTACCACAAACTAACAATAATTTCAAATAAAACTACTATAATCATAATAAAAATAAGGATAATTATGGGTTGCCTCCCATAAAGCGCTTGGTTTAACGTCGTCAGCCTAACCTATTCAGGTATTATTCAGGTTGACTGATCATTAAAACCACTTTAGAATTTGGTCTTTTACCCTCAAAATATGATTTCAGTCTGTGTCCATTTACTTTAAATCAATTCCCAATATTTTGATCTTCAATTGCAACAGCCCATAAGTATAAACTTGAGTCACAGTAAAGGGTCCTAACCAACAAGACTTCAATTTCCCAGGGAATAACTTCAGCCTAGTGTTGTAAATCAAAACTTCTTGTCCTGGTTCAAAGTTCTTCTTGTTAATCTTTCGATCATGCCATAACTTTAGTTTCTGCTTATAAATTTTGTCNATTTTACCCTCAAAATATGATTTCAATCCGTGTCCATTTACTTTAAATCAATTCCCAATATTTTGATCTTCAATTGCAACAACCCATAAGTATAAACTTGAGTCACAGTAAAGGGTCCTAACCAACGAGACTTCAATTTCCTAGGGAATAACTTCAGCCTAGTGTTGTAAAGCAAAATTTCTTATCCTGGTTCAAAGTTCTTCTTGTTAATTTTTTGATCATGTCATAACTTTTGTTTCTGCTTATAAATTTTGTCGTTATCATAAAATTCATTTCTTAATTCTTCCAATTCATTCAATTGTAATAATCTCTTTTCACCAGCATCTTTCAAATTATAATTGAATTTTTTAATCACCCAATATGCTTTATGCTCCAATCTCTCACCAGCATCTTTCAAATTATAATTGAATTCTTTAATCACCCAATATGCTTTATGCTCCAATTGCATCTTTCAAATTATAATTGAATTCTTTAATCGCCCAATATGCTTTATGCTCCAATTCTTACAAGCATCTTTCAAATTATAATTGAATTCTTTAATCGCCCAATAACAATTCTTCCTAAAAATCAGCCTGTAAGGAGTCATTCCAATAAGAGTTTTATAAGCAGTCCTGTAAGCCCATAATGTGGTATCNACAATTTTTCCTAAAAATCAGCCTGTAAGGAGTCATTCCAATAAGAGTTTTATAAGCAGTCTTGTAAGCCCATAATGTGGTGTCCAGTCTAGTGGACCAATCTATTCTACTAGGGTTTACAGTTTTCTCAAGTATTTGTTTAATCTCTCTATTACAAACTTCAGCTAACCCACTGGTTTGATGTTCATAGGAAGCAGAGATTCTATGAATAATATTAAACTTTTATGCCAATCTCTGAATGTATTTATTCTTAAAATGGGATCCTCTGTCAGTGATAATCATTCTCGGCATTCC
>JXCR01133360.1:0-65257 GCA_002079205.1 Phalaenopsis hybrid cultivar
CGGCTAGGCTGGGAGGATACCGGCTCTCACTTCGGAGCTCCCACGTTTCCCTCACCTGAGTTTTAACATCTAAACTTCAGCACCCAAACGATATGACTGAATTGAGGATTTTAGTCTGTCACTCTACAATCTGCAATTCTACGCCCGATAATTTTTATTTCCCTATTTATTTACACCCAACTTTCAAGGACTTTTGACCTCCCTAAATCTTAGATGTAATCTTCACTTTAGTTGTAAAACTCAACATATTTTAAACAAATCAATTGGCAGATTTGAAAGTAAATTAAGATCGAAGTGAAAAGATCATCACAATTTCTCAAACATTTTCATGGCTTCAGTAAATTAAGATCGAAGTGAAAAGATCATCACAATTTCTTAAACATTTTCATGACTTCACCTATTGAAGTGAAAAGATCAGCACAACTTCTTTAACATTCTCTGGCACAACCAATTCAAATCACCATTTCACAAAATTTAAAGACAAGGAGAAAGACAGAAAACTACTCAGAACNATTGACCTATCTAAATCTTAGATGTAATCTTCACTTTAGTTGTAAAACTCAACATATTTTAACAAATCAATTTACCAGATTGAAAGTAAATTCACTTTAGTTGTAAAACTCAACATATTTTAACAAATCAATTGGGTAGATTGAAAGTAACTTAATGAAGTGAAAAGATCAGCACAACTTCTTTAACATTCTCATGGCACAACCAATTCAAATCACCATNCATCACAACTTCTTTAACATTCTCATGGCTCAACCAATTCAAATCTCCATTTCACAAAATCTCAAGACAAGGAGAAGACAGAGAAAAGTAGTCAGAACTCATGGAGAAGATACAACAAAACTTAGAACTTATATATAAAAGCAAAGTCATATAAACTTTAATAATTAAATACCACTTATCTATAATTCCTCCACAAGTGAACTCCTCGAAGTTCCTCTGAATCTCTTCCTTTCTTTACAGCACACAAAGTTCTTCTTCGAAGCGGCAAGGAGGAAGAAATCTCTCACTTTCCTTCCACTCTTACAATCTCTCGAAGAATTCCTCGCAATACAACAAAAACTCAGTGGACACCACCACGGGGCTCCTCTTTTTCGGCCCAAATGTTTATCTTAAAGTTGTAGAAGAGTTTTTCAGGAGTTGCCTAAGCCTCCCTTCAAAAATTGTCCACATTCAACCTGTTAAGAGAACTGTCGCTCTCACCGTTGCCGGCCTCGATGGCGCCGTCGGCGGCCTTCTAGAATATTTGATTCTAGATTTTTGAGAAAAACCTGCGGTCGGCGCCGTTGGGCTCGCTGTCGGTGCCCTAGTTCAAATCTTCATATTTTGGTCCTTTTTGCACCAAATTCGCTCCTTTTTGCATCTTTTTGCTCCAATGATCATAATTCAACATAACTGCAACAAAACATCCAAAATACACTTATTTAAAGTGCAATATCATCAATATTAGTATAAAATAGGTATGAAAATCTCAACATATTTTTCTTTAAAAGTGCAATATCATCAAAAACAGTATAAAATAGGTATGAAAATCTCAACATATTTTCCTTTGGTTAAAATCCCCCTAACATAACTATTACTTGTCCTCAAGTAATTTTAGTTCTATATAAATGTTATGATCTATTGTAGTAGAGTTTTAATTCAGAAATACTATAAGTTTGATTTAAGTAAATACCATAATAAGATTTTGAGAAAAAATTCAAGTAAATAAATTAACTCTGTAGGTACAAGATTATCTAGTCATCAAGTTTAAGAGTTCTAATTTTCAATTCATTTCAAGAATGACTATATGTTATAATATCAAGTCACTTATAATATTCAAATGATAGGAACATCCTGAGAACACTACTAGTAAAAGATGTTAATCCATAAATATAAGTTCAGAAATGTATTTAGGTTTTCCCTTTAGNTTATAGTTTTCTTTACTTTAAATAGTTAAATATAGTCTTATTCTCTTATACTAAATATCTTAATCTACAAAATTAATTTTCCTTACCAAAATATTCATTTAAATCTACCATAATATTTAAATATCTACAAATAATAGTTATCTGAATTAAATTCACTACAAAAAATCATATTAATAATTTTTGAAAATATAAAAATTGAGATTATCTAATAGTTAATCTTTTTCTTCCCTCCCCCAAACTTAAATTTTTCAATATGGAATGATACAGGTGGAAAGAAAAACTCTAAATATAAATCATACCTCATTATTTTAGGCATTTTCATCATTCTGAAATTTTTGCAGTCAGTGGAAAGAAAAATTCTAAATATAAATCATACATCAGTATTTTAGGCATTTTCATCATTCTGATAATAAAAACTATAAATATAAATCATACCTCAGTATTGTAGGCATTTTTATCATTCTGAAATTTAAAATTCTAAATATAAATCATATCTCAGTACTTTAGGCATTTTCATCATTCTTAAATTTTTGCAGTTCCTTCTCAAAATTGCAACTTCAACTTGTCTGTAATATTAGGAGCTTTCTATACATATAAATCATTAGAGAATTTGCTCGGTAATGAAATTTTGAAATAAGTACAAAACTAAACATTATACAAATACAATATTTCGCTAACACATCCACAATACTAAACAAAAGAAATTACAAATATATTAAAATGCATATAAAAATCACATCACATTACACTTTTACAAAGTACTAATCAACATATATTATAACTACACATGCAAATTTCAATTACCACACTAAAAATTTATAATAATAATTAAAAATTATCCAATTGCAACACAAAAATAAAAATAAAAGTAAAAACACACAAACATCTATCTCTATTACAAAATTACAAAAATAAAAGTACATCAATTACTATCGAAAGTCCCATGTTATATCCTCGTCTTTCTGGTCAGCAGGTGGATTAAAATGGGGGCATTCAGGAAAAGTAACATCAGGCTCACCTCTATAGTGTCGAGCTTGAGCTTCGTAGTAAACTATCTCAAAGTCAGAATGCCTCTGTAGGTACTCACCATCATAATCATGTCTACGTTCTAATCCCCCAATTTTTTCATTTAATTGCTCTATACTCTTCTACTGCAAGGTTAACTCATTCATTAAATCATTCAAGGTAGGGGAGCTAGAGGAAGGAAGGACATAACTAGTAGAGGGGATATCTCTACTAGTAGAAGGTTCTTGAATCCTACTCCCAGATTTCCATTTTTCATGGGATTCATATGTCTTCAAATTAGCTTTACTAATGGGTTTCATAGGGTAAACCCATTCTTCATCATCTCCGGCTTCAACTCCAAAAAGTTGGCAAAGTGCATAAATGAGGCCAGGATGTCCCAGACCTCCATTTGATTCACTCTTTACCGTGGTCAATATATTCTTATAAATAATTCTCCCCACATTTATAGTTTGATTATTCTGAATACAAAAATTCAGAATAGCTTTATCTCTTATTACCTCACTATGGTGATGGGTAAGTAACAGAGTAGAGGAAATAAAATAATATCATGTTTTAGATGTGGCATTCAACATAGAAGTAGAAAAATTTACCCTTTTTCGTTGTTTTATCTTCCATGTCCCTTTTCCATCAGTGAAAAAGTTGATGACATCGTTCAGCGGGTCAAAATAAAATATTTTTAGGTTGAAGTGGAGCTCTTACCGAAAGATGATAAAATCAGGTGTCTAAATGCCTTAAAATCACCCCGAATCCAAGATCTTCAAGCCCTAGATCGAAATTTTCATTTTTTAAGAGGAAGGGGATGATGAATAGTGGCGGTTGACTGGTCAAAATTGCGATTAAAAGTGTTTTTTCAGGATCTCACCATCTGCGCGGTCTTCAGCGCCGTTAGCAAGATCTATTGAATTACATAACCTAAGTCTCAGGAAAAATCCACCGTCGGCGACGTCGATGGCGCCATCGGTGAGATTTTCAAAATTGGTTCAATTCCCAGATTTTTGCGATTTTGATTAATTTAAAGCCTTGACATCCATTCAATCATTTGAGACATAAATTTTAAGTGATTAAATGATGTACTAACCCAAATAAACATTCACAACACAAATCCTAACAATTATATATAAATTCCAAGAGTTACAGTACACATTACATGACACGCATAAGTTTGGTATTCTATCAACCTCAATACATCAATTCAGCGTCGCAATCCAAGCCATAACACTCTAAACGCTGAAAACAAACAACTTATGCTCAATCTCAACTATACTGAGATCTAAAGCAAAAAAATTGGAACTGTCTGTAAAGTAAAAAAATTGTTGAAGGATTTCCATGCCTATAAGTTGATCCATGAACAATCAGGCCCAAAACAGACTTCACAATTATCGATCCAATATCGATCGACAGTCCCATTTGGATGCCGTAATTCAGAATAGCACTTTGCTTAGTAACTTTACCGATCCTCATTGTCGGTAATAATTTTGCAGAAATGAAGAAGTGCCAGTGTTTAGAAACGGGGTTTAGAAGTGTCGCAAAAAAAACTAACATACCCGTTTTCTCTCATTTCCCAGTATTCAGTCTCGTCCGTCAATTATTGGTAGATCTCATTCATTAGGTTTCTTGTCAAGATGAAGTTGGAATAATGGCAGACAGGAACATTCTCTATCATATATAACTCATTAATTTGTGCAAGAGTAAAAGTTATTTATCTACCTCGCACATAGTCGATTCCCTGGTTGATTCCATGCAAATTAGCATAAAACTCCTTCACAACAGGAACCACTACAGCGGCTGTAGTGTAGCACAAAACTTCCCATCGTTGTCGCACAATCATCTCTTCAATTACTGTCGAAGGATTGTTTAATCCTCAATTCACAAATCCTCTTTCTTTGATTAATCTCCTCTTTGTCTGCACTTTGTTGAAGATTCACTGTGCCTCGAAACTAATGAACTTTTTCTAGTTAAACAATCAAAATCTAAGGTTTTTAGTGGAATTGGACGCCATAAGGATGAAATGGGTGGAGTTTAAATTCTTTTTTGAGGTAATACGAACTTAAGAACCGAATTTGGAAGTTTATAGGGAGTAACTCTCGCCTAAAATCGCAAAAAACCGTCATTTCAAACTCCAGAAACTGTCATCCCACCGTTCTCGCCGTCGGCGACATTGATGGCACCGTCAGCGAGCCTTTAGAAATAATTGCCTGGACTCTCAGGAAAACCCACCGTCAGCGACGTCAAACCCGCCATCGGCGCCCAAGGCAAAAATTTCACAGTTTCACTCTGGTCCAAATGCATTCCAATTTTCTCTATGGATCCAATTTTTTATGATGATTCAAGGGTAAATACGAGTAGTAGAGTTCAATACTACCACAAACTAATGATAATTTCAAATAAAAATACTATAATCGCAAAATAAAGATAACTATGGGTTGCCTCCCATAAACTTCTTGGTTTAACGTCGTCAGCCCGACCTATTCAGGTATTACTCAGGTTGATTGACAATTAAAACCTCTTTAAAATTTGGTCTTTTACCCTCAAAATATTGCTTCAATCTGTGTCCACTTACTTTAAATCTATTCTCAGTCTTTTGATCTTCAATCTCAACAGCTCCGTAAGTATAAACTCAAGTCACAGTAAAGGGTCCGAACCAACGAGACTTCATTTTCCAAGGGAATAACTTCAGCTTTGTATTTTAAAGCAAAATTCTTGTTCTAGTTCAAAGTTCTTCTGGTTAATCTTCTGATCATGCCATAAATTTAGTTTCTCCTTATAAATTATGTCGTTATCATAAGATTCATTTCTTAATTCTTCTAATACATTCAATTGTAACAATCTCTTATAACCAGCATCTTTCAAATTATAATTGAATTCTTTAATGGTCCAATATGTTTTATGCTCCAATTCTACCGTTAAGTGACAACTCTTTCGAAAAATCAGCCTGTAAGGAGTCATTCCAATAGGAGTTTTATAAGCAGTCCTACAAGCCCATAATGCAGTATTCAGTCTAGTAGACCAATCTACTCTATTAGGATTTATAGTCTTCTCAAGTATTTTTTTAATCTCTCTATTAGAAACTTCAGCTAACCCACTAGTTTGAGGGTGATAGGAAGTAGAGATTCTATGAATAATATTAAACTTTTCTGTCAATCTCTAAATGTATTTATTCCTAAAATGAGATCCTCCGTCAGTTATAATCACTCTCGGCATTCCGTATCTAGTGAAAATATTTTTCATTAAAAATCTTGAAACACTTTGTCACAACGAGGTAAAGCTTGTTCTTCAATCCACTTAGAAACGTAGTCCACTGCAATTAATATATATAAGTTCCATCACCATGAGGTAAAAATTGTGCTTCAATTCACTTTGAAACGTAGTCTACCGCAATTAATAGGTATAAGTTCCTAGATGAAGGAATAAATGTTCTCATGAAATCTAATCCCCAAACATCAAAGATCTCAACTTCTAACATGAAATTCAGAGGCATTTCATTTCTTCTAGATATATTGCCCACTTGTTGGTATCGATCACAAGTTTTTATGTATCTGTAAACATCTTTAAAGAGAGTAGGCCAATAGAATCCAGCTTGTAAAATTTTATAAGCAGTTTTATCAATCCCAAAATGTCCTCCAAATTCAAAATCATGACATTTCTGAATGATTAGTTCAGTTTCTTCGTAAGGTACACATCTTCTCATAATAAGATCCTTATATTGTTTATATAAATTCAATTCATTCCAAAAATATGCTTTTACATTATGAATGAATTTTTTTTACTGTTGCAATGTCAGCAAAGGTGGCAAAATATCACTTACAATATAATTAATAATATCAGCATACCATGATATTTTCCACTCATTAATATTATAAAGTTGTTCATCAGGGAAACTGTCTGTAATTTCATTGTAGGTGTCAGATAATTCATGATATTCAGCAATTTGATTATCAGTTCTCTTTATATCACTAACCACAAAATCCAATTCTTGCATCAAAAGTATCTATCTAATTAACCTTAGTTTGACGTCATCCTTTTGCATCAGATATTTAATAGCAGAGTGATCAGTGTGCAAAACACATTTAGTCCCAATTAAATAAGATCTAAATTTGTCAAAAGCATACACAATAGCCAATAACTCTTTTTCAGTAACATTATAGTTAATTTGGGCATCATTAAGAGTTTTACTAGCGTAGTATACAACTTTAAAAATCTTTTCATACCTTTGTCCAAGAACAGCTCCAATAGCATAATCACTAGCATCGCACATTAGTTCGAATGGTTTCTCCCAGTTATGTGATACTTTAATAGGGGCTGTGATTAGTTTTTCTTTTAATAACTTAAAGGCATTTAAATAATTTTAAGAAAATTTAAATTTCTTGTCCTTTTCTAAAAGTTGGCATAGAGGTTTAGTAATTTTTGAAAAATCTTTAATAACGCATATAAAAACCAGCATGTCCAAGAAAACTTTTAAGCCCTCTTACATTAGTAGGAGGTGTTAATTTAGATATAACTTGAATTTTTGCAGAGTCTGCTTCCATACCATTTTCCAAAATTTTATGCCCTAACACAATTCCTCCTGCAACCATAAATTGACATTTCTCCCAATTTAGAACTAAATTAGTTTTTTCGCATAACTCCAAAACTTTTTCAAGATAATTTAAGCATGCATCAAATGATGTTCCAAATACAGAGAAATCATCCATAAACACTTCTAATCCATCATCAATTAACTTACTAAATACAAACATCATATACCTCTAGAATGTTGTGGGTGCATTACATAATTTGAAAGACATTCTTTGAAAAGAAAAAGTTCCAAAAGGACTAGTAAATGTTGTCTTTTCTTGATCCTCAGGAGCAATAGAAATTTGATGGGTATATCCATCTAAAAAATAAAAATATTTGTGCCGAGCAAGTCTATCTACTATTTGGTCTAAAAATGGTAATGATAAGTGATCTTTCCTAGTAGTAGTGTTTAATTTTCTATAATCAATGCAAATACGCCACCTAGTAAGTTGTCTGATAGGTATTAATTCATTATTCTCTTTTGCTTCAACAGTCACTCCTCCTTTCTTAGGAACGCAATGAATTGGACTTACCAAGCACTGTCTGAAATATGATATATAATTCCAGTGTCCAACCATTTCAAAATTTCCTTCTTGACAACTTATTTCATCATTAGGTTTAATCTCCTTTGTGGATCAACTCTTGGTTTATACTATTCAACCAATATAATTTTATGCATACAGATTAAAGGACTGATTCCTTTAATATCAGCTAAGGTCCAAACAAAAGCTTTCTTATATCCTTATAATGTATCCAAAAGTCTTTGCTCTTGCAAATCATTTAACTCTAAAGATATAATAGTAGGTAATGTAGATGAGTTTCCTAGAAACACATACTTTAAGTGGTTAGGCAATATTTTAAACTCAAGTTCAGGTGGTTTTATAATTAACAGAACTAGATTCTTATCAGAATTTCTTGTAATATCCAGCATCTCAAATCTTTCCTGAACATAATTTAATTCTTCATTTTCTATTTCATCCGAAATAAATTCATTTTTGTTTTCAACATGTCCTTTCTCTTCAAAATGTTCTTTAAAATGCTCATGCAATAGATGTTCACTAATTTTCATGTGAAAACATTTATTATCTCTTTCAACAGCAGGTATTTCATAGATTTCACAATGTTAAAAGTCACTTCTTAATTATTAACTCTCATAGTTAATTCTCCTTTTTGACATCTATCATAGCTTTTTCAGTAGCTAAAAAAGGTCTCCCTAAAATTATAGATATTTCTTTATCTTCCTTCATATCTAAAATAATGAAATCCATAGGAAAGATAAATTTATCAACTTTTACTAACACATCTTTTATAACTCCCTTAGGATAAGTAACTGAACGATCTGCTAACTGAAGAGTTACAGAAGTATGTGAGACTTCTCCTAATCCTAATCTTTTGAAAATTAATAGAGCCATAAGATTAATGCTGGCTCCTAAATCATATAAAGCTCTTCCATAAAATTTTTCACCGATTGCACACGGTATAGTGAAACTACCTAAATCTTTTAATCTTTCATGAAGCTTTTTTTGAATAATTGCACTAGACTTTTTACTAAGTGCAACAGTCTCATTATCAACGAACTTCCTTTTCTTGTTCAAAATATCTTTCATAAATTTCACATAATTGGGCATTTGTTCTAAAGCTTCTACAAAGAGAATATTTACCGTTAATTTCTTAAGAATTTCTAAAAACTTGGAGAATTGTTTGTCCTTTTTGTGTTGCTTCAATCTTTGAGGATACAGTGGTGGAGGTTTTTCCACATGATTTTCATTGGTGTAAGTGGATATTCTAAACCTGGGTATTCATGATCCTTTTCTTTCTCCGTATCCACTTTCTCTTTTTCAGTTTCCACTTCTTTCTGCACTCTTGTTTCCAATTTTTTTCCACTTCGTAATTTTATCACTTTTATCTGTTCTTTGCTTTGATCTTTAGGATTTGGTTCCACAGTACTAGGAAAGGTTCCCAATGTTTGGTTACTAAGCGTAGTAGCGATATGCCCCAATTGGTTTTCAATATTCTTGATAGCAGTTCCTTTTGTAATTGCTTTTCTTGAATTTGTAATTGATTTCCTTGATTCTACAATTGTTGTCCCATGTTTAGTATCATCTCTTCCATAGACAACTTCTTTTTCTTAAATTGAGTGTTACTGTTAAATCCTGGAGGATAAGAAGGTCTATACTTAACATTTCATTGGTTGGATGAATTTCTCAATGGGTTCACTAGGTTGTTCGCCCATTGTTGATTTATAGAAGAATTGTTATTCAAATTAAAATTAGGACGATTCTTCCAACCTGGGATATAATAGTTTGAATAAGGATTGTTAGGTCTATTGTTAATCACATTTAAAGTCTCATACGAAGGTTGAACATCCACAAATTGCCCAGATGAATTATCTTCCATCATAGTAGATGTTAGAGAATAATTCATTCTATAATGATCTAATTTCTTTGATATTGCAGCAATCTACGAAGCTAACATAAATATTGCATTAGAATCATGGATAGTAGCTACTCTTTAGGATTTACCCTTTCAGAGGGCCATTGAAAATTGTTGGTAGCCATCTCTTCTATTAATGAATAAGCCTCATCAAAAGGTTTTGACATTAAAGAATCACCAGCCGCAACATCTATAATTGATCTAAGAGATCCATCTAATCTATTATAAAAAGTTTGAAATCAGTACACAGAAAAATAGTTAACTAGATATGAAAATAAGTTGCAATTTAAGTAAAAGTTTTCTAATAGTCCTCATTTGTTTGTTAATCTAATTATGATTTTTTTTACTCCCCAGCAACGGCACCAAATACTTGATAGTGACTTTATATATACTTAAAAATACAAGAATTTGATACTGTTGCTTGAAGATTTAAGTCCCTGGCAATGGCGCCAAAAACTTGCCAACGGTTATAGGTTTGATAAAAATGTGTATAAAGTATTTAATAATTGCAAAGTCACACTTATCAACTCAAGTATATGTATCACTCGAGTAATACAGGGCTCTAATGGAGTCCTGGATATCAATCTCACACGGAGTAATACTAGAGGCTACAAACTAGGATTTAGTAAATCAATACTTAATCACAACAATACAGTTCAAATTGCTTATTTATCACTAATAGGCAATTGAAATAAATATGTAATTTTAACAAACACTTAATTAACTAATTCTTCTAATAAAGTTTCTAATGTGAAGATCAATATATAAGAAAGCATCCTTCTCCTAGTCAAGAAATTAAAGTGAATGGATAAAGTGAATTAGTTCAAATTGTATTGTGTCAAATAGGTGCATACCTATTCTTTACCCTTTGGTCCATGCATAAAAAACATTGACTAATCCTATGCTTGGTTACTTAATCTGCGACTAGGCTGGGAGGATACCGGCTCTCACTTCGAAGCTCCCACGTTCCCCTCGCCTGAGGGCTAACATCTACACTTCAGCACCCAAACGATAGGACCGAATTGAGGATTTTAGTATGTCACTCTAAAATCTCCAATTCTACGCCCGATAATTTTATTTTCCTATTTATTTGCACCCAACTTTCAAGGACTTTGACCTCCCTAAATCTTGGATGTAATCTTCACTTTAGTTATAAAACTCAACATATTTTAACAAATCAATTGGCCAGATTGAAAGTAAATTAAGATCGAAGTAAAAAGATCATCACAACTTCTTCAACATTCTCATGGCTCAACCAATTCAAATCACTATTTCACAAAATCTCAAGATAAGGAGAATGACAGAGAAAAGTACTCAGAACTCATGGAGAAGATACGACAAAACTTAGAACTTATATATAAAAGCAAAGACATACAAACTTCAATAAGTAAATAGCACTTATCTCTAATTCCTCCACAAGCGAACTCCTCAAAGTTCCTCTGAATATCTTGCACACAGAATTCTTTTTCGAAGCGGAAAGGAGGAAGAAATCTCCCACGTTCCCTCCACTCTTACAATCTCTCAAAAAATTCCTAACAATACTGACCATAAATTAAACTCTCTACACTCTACAAACAACAAAAACTTAGCGGACACCACCACGGGGCTCCTCTTTATTTGGCCCAAATGTTTCTCTTAAAGTTGTAGAAGAGTTTTCCAAGAGTTTCCTAAGTGTCACTTCAAACATCATCCACATTCAATGCATATGTTAAGAGAACCGCCGCTCTCGCCATCGGCAGCTTTCTAGAATATTTGATTCTGGACTCTCAGGAAAAACCCGTCGTCGGTGCCGTTGGGCTCACCGCCGGCGCCCTAGTTCAAATCTTCATATTTTGGTCCTTTTTGCTCCAAATTCGCTCCTTTTTGCATATTTTTTCTCCAATGACCATAATTCAACATACGTGCAACAAAACATCAAAAATACCCTTCTTTAAAGTGCAATATCATCAATATTAGTATAAAATATTTTTGAAAATCTCAACATAATTTTCTTTAGTCAAGATCCCGAAAGAATGGAATTGAAATTTAAGTATCAATCCCATAAAGAGAGTCAGAATTTAGGTATCAACCTCGAAAGGAGGGAATCAGAATTTAGGTACTAATCCCAAATAAATGGAATTTAAATTGAAGTGTCAATCCAAAAAAGAGAGATTCGGGATTTAGGTACCGACCTTGAAAGGAGGGAATCAGAATTTAGGTACTGACCCCGAGACGGGAATTAAAATTTAGGTATCAATTCTGAAAGAGAGAGTCGAAATTTAGGTACCGACCTCGAAAGGAGGGAATCAAAATTTAGGTAGTGATGTTGAAATGGGAACTGAAATTTAAGTATCAATCCTAAAAGGAGAGTCAAAATTTAGGTACTGACCTCGAGAGAAGGTAATATGAATTTAGGTACTACTCCCGAAATGAGAATTAAAATTTAAGTATCAATCTCAGAAAGAGAATCAAAGTTTAAGTACTAACCTCAAAAGATAGGAATCAAAATTTAGGTACTGATCCCGAAATGAGAAGTAAAATTTATGTATAAATTCCAAAAAAGAGAGTCAAAATTTAGGTACCGACCTTGAAAGGGGGGAATTAGAAGATAGGTACTGATCCCAAAATGGGAATTGAAATTTAGGTATCAATTTTGAAAGAGAGAGCCAAAATTGAGGTATCGACCTCGAAAGGAGGGAATCCGAATTTAGGTACTAATCCCAAAAAAAGGGAATTGAAATTCAAGTATCAATCCTGAAAAGAGAGAGTCAAAATTTAGTTACCAACCTTGGAAGGACGGAATTAGAATTTATGTCCTATCAAAAGATGGTAATTAAATTTTCGACATCAATTCCAAAAGAGAAAGTTGGAATTTAGGTACCAACCTCAAAAGAAGGGAATCAGAATTTGGGTAATGATCCTGAAAGAAGGGAATTGAAATTTAAGTATCAATCCCAAAAAGGGAGAGTCGAAATTTAGGTATCAACCTCAAAAGTAGGGAATCAGAATTTAGGTACTGACCCCATGATGGGAATTGAAACTTATGTATCAATTCCTAAAGAGAGAGTCAGAAATTAGGTACAGACCTTAAAATGAGGGAATCAGAATTTATGTATTGATCCCAAAATGGGAACTAAAATTTAAGTATCAATTCCAAAAGGAGAGTCGTANGTGCAACAAAACATCAAAAATACCCTTCTTTAAAGTGCAATATCATCAATATTAGTATAAAATTTTTTGAAAATCTCAACATAATTTTCTTTAGTCAAGATCCCGAAAGAATGGAATTGAAATTTAAGTATCAATCCCATAAAGAGAGTCAGAATTTAGGTATCAACCTCGAAAGGAGGGAATCAGAATTTAGGTACTAATCCCAAATAAATGGAATTTAAATTGAAGTGTCAATCCAAAAAAGAGAGATTCGGGATTTAGGTACCGACCTTGAAAGGAGGGAATCAGAATTTAGGTACTGACCCCGAGACGGGAATTAAAATTTAGGTATCAATTCTGAAAGAGAGAGTCGAAATTTAGGTACCGACCTCGAAAGGAGGGAATCAAAATTTAGGTAGTGATGTTGAAATGGGAACTGAAATTTAAGTATCAATCCTAAAAGGAGAGTCAAAATTTAGGTACTGACCTCGAGAGAAGGTAATATGAATTTAGGTACTACTCCCGAAATGAGAATTAAAATTTAAGTATCAATCTCAGAAAGAGAATCAAAGTTTAAGTACTAACCTCAAAAGATAGGAATCAAAATTTAGGTACTGATCCCGAAATGAGAAGTAAAATTTATGTATAAATTCCAAAAAAGAGAGTCAAAATTTAGGTACCGACCTTGAAAGGGGGGAATTAGAAGATAGGTACTGATCCCAAAATGGGAATTGAAATTTAGGTATCAATTTTGAAAGAGAGAGCCAAAATTGAGGTATCGACCTCGAAAGGAGGGAATCCGAATTTAGGTACTAATCCCAAAAAAAGGGAATTGAAATTCAAGTATCAATCCTGAAAAGAGAGAGTCAAAATTTAGTTACCAACCTTGGAAGGACGGAATTAGAATTTATGTCCTATCAAAAGATGGTAATTAAATTTTCGACATCAATTCCAAAAGAGAAAGTTGGAATTTAGGTACCAACCTCAAAAGAAGGGAATCAGAATTTGGGTAATGATCCTGAAAGAAGGGAATTGAAATTTAAGTATCAATCCCAAAAAGGGAGAGTCGAAATTTAGGTATCAACCTCAAAAGTAGGGAATCAGAATTTAGGTACTGACCCCATGATGGGAATTGAAACTTATGTATCAATTCCTAAAGAGAGAGTCAGAAATTAGGTACAGACCTTAAAATGAGGGAATCAGAATTTATGTATTGATCCCAAAATGGGAACTAAAATTTAAGTATCAATTCCAAAAGGAGAGTCGTAATTTAGTACCGATCTTGAAAGAAGGGAATCAAAAGTTAGGTACTGCTCCCTAAATGAGAATTGAAATTTAACTATCAATCTCGGAAAGAGAATTGGAATTAGGTACCGACCTCAAAAGATTGGTATCAGAATTTAGGTACTGATCCCGAAATGAGAATCAAAATTTAGGTTTAAATTCCAAAAAAAAGAGAGTCAGAATTTAGGTACTGACCTCCAAAGGAGGGAATCAGAATTTAGGTACTAATCCTAGAATGGGAATTGAAATTCAGGTATCAATTTTGAAAAGATAGTGTCAGAATTTATGTACCGACCTCGAAAGGAGGGAAATAAAATTTAGGTACTAATCCCGGAAAAAAGGGAGATGAAATTTAAGTATCAATCCCGAAAAGAGAGAGTCAGAATTTAGGTACTGACCTCAAAAGGAGAGAATTAGAATTTAGGTATTGATCCCTAAATGGGAATTGAAATTTAGGTATCAATTTTGAAAGAGAGAGTCAAAATTTAGGTACCGACCTTGAAAGGAGGGAATCAGAATTTAAGTGTTGATCCTGAATGGGAATTGTAATTTAGGCATCTATTCTGAAAGAGAGAGTCTGCATTTAGGTACCAACCTTACATGAGGGGAATCAGAATTTAGGTACTGATCATAAGTATCAATCCCGAAAATAGAAAGTTGGAATTTAGGTACGGACCTCTAAAGGAGGAAATCAAAATTTAGGTACTGACCCCGAGATGGGAATTGAAATTTAGGTATCAATCCCGAAAGAGAGTCGGAATTTAGGTACTGACCTTGAAAGGAGAGAATCAGAATTTAGGTATTGATTCCAAAATGAGAATTGAAACTTAAGAAGAGTATGAATTTAGTTACCGACTTCGAAAGGAGGGAATCAAAATTTAGGTACTGATTCCGATGGCAACATGGAAGCAGTGTAAAGAATTTGTGGTGTTAGATTCATAGATATGTGTCATGTGAAGATTGACATTGGTGAAGAAAATTTATGAGACTTTGTGAGATTTTGTGTAGAATGTGAAATGTCGCAAGGCTGTGAAGAAACTTAAAGCTGACAAAGATAGCCGTGTTGCTCAAGCAGAGAGTAAGAGATCTCGAAATTGAGAGAAAAAACTCAACATATTTATTTTCTTTTCTTGTTATTTTTATCACATTTAATTATCAAAATATATTTTCAAAATTCAATTTTTGTTGGTTGATTTTCAAAGGAGTATTTTATTTCAACTTTTATTATTATAAAATTTTTATTGTTTTATTCAGGGTTCATTGTAGCTCAGAACCAACGCATGGTTCTGGGCTCTAGATGTACCGTACAAAAGGGAAATTCAAGAAATAGACTAAATTCTAAAAGAAATTTCATTAATCTGCTTCGAACAGGTGTTACAGATTGAACATAGGCCGAAGCATCAAAAGGTACATTATGCTGAGCGCATCAAAAGTACATCTAAAAATATCTTCATGCTGAATACATATCATAAGTTGAACATATATGCTACATATATCATCAAATTTGTTGCTCCAAAATACGATAACAAAAAGGTATCCCTTGACTGTCCATCTTTAGTGGGGTGAGTTCTAATGAAGCTGACCTACTAAGCCACGCTCCAGGATAGGAGTTCTTTTTACGTGTACTTAGAGGTGCAACTATCTCATAGCTCGTAAGGTTGTAGTTCCTCTAACTCCAGATTTAGATGAAATCCATACGACATTTTGTTGCTATCCATCCTTTTGAAAGTTACAAACACCCTGTGGTGTTGTACCCCAAGAATGTAGTGCTTAGCCAGATCTACTCCATTTCCTTTAAGAATCAATACTGAACCCATTGGTAGCAGAATCTCCCCAGATCCTTTGAACTCGTCGTGGCCAATGACATCTATTTTTTTCCCAAACAAAATATTTCTTTTGATCATGTAGGAGACTGTGCAAAAAGTTCTCATGAAATCATGATGGTCTATACATGGGGGGATGCAATCACCTTCATTGTAGATAATGATGATGCAGCTATTAGGAATACAATCAGCTGGAAGTATGCTCCATCGAACCATCCTCTTGATCATCCAATTTATTGTAGGAGGTAACGGATCCACCTCATCATGTCTTAAAATCCCAGAGGGATTTCCTTGTCTGCCTTTGGTAAAATTATAGCAACAACCATATTTGATGGTGATTATGCCTTTTCCATGCATCCGTTTTTGTGGTTTAGAATAGGTCATTTCCATCAAAAGACCAACTCGACCTCTATCTCTGAGGTCAAATATGCAGTCAAGAATTTCTCTTTCTTCACGTTCAGAGAAAACTCTGGTGTACGGCTTCAGGCCTTCTAGTATGTTGACAAATCTTTCTTGAACTTCTTCATAAAATTCAAAATTCCTTTTCTTTACTTTACTCATATTGTCTAATTCTGCCATGGTAACCATGTGCGGCTGTCGAGGGCGCTCCCTCATTTCAATATCACCAAGAATCCATGCTTGTGTTATCTCTATATCCAGTAGAATATATGATTCCCCCATTGAGTGATCAGTGATCTGAAATCCATTATCGGTGGACGTATACTCCTCAAATTTCTATAATGTTCTAGGTGGAGGACGTTACAGTTTGGGTGTTCCACAAATGCCCTTATAGCTGGTACCCGTGTCGGAATCTTGTCGTTGCACGCTGGGCAACACGCACAATGATCAAATGAAATTTCTGGTAGCATCAGCTCTGTAATGAACTTGGACTCATCCTCTATGGCAGGCAGCCTGGAAAAATTCTCTCACATGCATTGATCATATATTTTCCTCTTAGGAATTAGGGTAAGCAATCTGTGTTTTTGGCGATTGGCATTTCTGTGTTAAGTCCTTCATAATGGTGCATCTGGCAATCTCTCATCATTAGCAGTGACTAGACCTCCGGTGCAGTTATCATAGATGGCTGACGACTAGTCCCCTCCATCAAATCTTGCTACATTATCACTTTCTTCCCCATCAATGAGGAATCCTCCTTGGTGCTGATCTTTAACAGCAATGGAAACTCATCTTTTTCTCCACAGCTGACCACATCCATCAGGAGACCCTCATAGTCTACATCGACTTAACCGAAGTCCACGTCGAAGTCTATGACGCCATCTGACGGTGCCCTTTTCTTGTTAAGTGCAAGATTCCTGCCATCCTTAAAAGCAAAAATTAGCTTTTGTCCTGACATTTTTTCTGCAAACGATAGGAAAAACATCAGTGTGCTGAAATTTAGCAGAAACAAGAATAAAACAGAGCATTTATTAGCGAAACTTTTAGCTTGTATCGGTGAGAAGATCATATATATATATATATATATATATATATATATATATACATATATATAGTTTAATTTAGTAAAATATCAACCTTAAAAGTAGAAAAGAGAAATTCATTTCATGTAAATTCAAAAATTTTCATTTTACTGAGGATAATTTTAATACAAAATTTTTAGACCCGGTCATAGACATTTGGCCAAATAAATTACCCCATAACAATCAAAATTTTAATATTTCAATTCAAGCAATGTCAATTTGGATAGTTTTTTTTATCAAGTATCATCCGTTTAACGACAACATAGGTCTCTCGCCTTGAAAATCCACTAGCTGGTAGGCTCCTCTTGTGTAGACCTTTTCTACGACAAATGGTCCCTCCCAAGTTGGCTCAAATTTTCTACCTATTTTGTGGCGTGAAATAATAGGTCTTTTGAGCAAGAGAATAAGATCACCAACTTTGAACGTCCTTAGGCGGACGAATTTGTCATGAGCTTGTACCATCCACTATTGGTAAAGCTCTAAATGTTGTTGTTCTTTTAGTCGCTTTTCTTTGAGACTTTTCAATTCTTTAAGTCTGAGTTTTACACTTTCTTCTATTGTAATTTGATTGGCAACAGCGACTCTAAGAGACAGCATCTAAACTTATAGCGATAGCATGGCCTCTGACCTGTACACAAGTGCATAGGATGTACATTGAGTTGGAGTCTTGAACATTGTCCGGTAGGCCCACAAGGCTTCTAATAGTTTGTTATGACAATCTCTTTTCTTTCCATCTAATATGTTCTTAAAAATCTATACCAGTGTTTTGTTGAATGCTTCCGCCAGGCCATTTGCCCTGGGATAGTAGATCGTACAGTATCTCTAGTCTATCCTGTGCCGCTTGACAAAACTGTTGATTTTTGTGCTCTTGAAGGCTGTCCCATTGTCAGAAATTATTCTGTGCAAAACTATGAAATGTTAGACGACTTGGATTTTAAAAAATTGAAGGACATGATGTGTTATAACCTCTCGTAACGGCACTACCTCTGCCCACTTGGAAAAGTAATCTATAATGAAAAGTATAAACCTGTTCCCTTTAGAGGATGGAGGGTCTATCGGACCTATTATGTCCATGCCTTAACATTTGAATGGCCACGAGACAACGGTTGGGTGTAACACATTCAGAGGTTGGTGCAAGACCAGCCCATGCACTTGGCACGAGTGACATCTTTTGGTTGTATCCATGCAGTCGGACATCATTGCCGACCAATAATATCCAAGTCTCTTGATCTTTATTTTCATCTTTGGCCCAGACTGGTGAGCACCGCATAATTCGGCATGTAATTCTTTGATAATGTTTTGTGCTTCGGCTCTACTTAAGCACCGCAGCCACTCTGATCAAATGATCTTCTGTACAGGACATCACCCATTAAAGCGTATGATATAGCCCTTCTTGTGATGTGATGCACTACTGACTTGACTTCTTGCAGCTTTTTAGTCTCCAAATATTTTATTAATGGTTTACGCCAATCTTTGTTGATATCAGCAACAGCAATGACCGTTTCTTTTTCTTTTCCGAGCTTGTGTAGATTTTCAAAGTCGATTCAAGACAAAACCTGTCTTCCTTGTATCGTAACGTCAATTTATCCCTCCAGGGGACACACCAATTCTTTTGTAAGTTTTGCTAAAGAGTCAGTGATCCCTGGATACTGTTAATATGCACAGTTCAACAATAATTCAGATTATATTTCACTTATATTTCCTTACTTTGCAACAAAACCAAAAACTTGATCCTGAAAAAAAATAAAAATTTAACTTTTAGATTATATATATTGAGATACTACGAAAGTATATGTATCGTTATCAAGTAATATAGGACTTTTTGATTAAAACCTGAATATCGAACCTACAGAGAATACACAATATGCACTATTGAATATAAAACTTTTTTTTAATACAAAGATAATTATCTAAACTAAAGATGATCTTTACAGTAATGAAAATTTAAATATTTTTAGTATTTTTAATATTTTGATAGAACAATAATAATTTTAAAAGATAACTAGAGCTTTTTGTAGAAGAAAAACACTAAATATGAAAATATATTTCTTCATGTTATGAATCAGTAATAAGTATAGGAATTTTATGTGGAAGTATGCAAATTGTGTTGTGCCAAATAGGAACAATAATATTCTTTACCCTTACTAGTGAGCTATAAAGAACATTGGCTAATTAAAGTTTGAATTTCTGAAGATCGGCTAGGCAGAGAAGATACGAGTTGTCACTCTAGAGTTCCCTTAATTCCCTCCACCTGGGGGCTAACATCTCGAGCCTAGGCAGGGAAGATACCAGCTCTCACTCTAGAGTTCCCTCGATTCCCTCCACCCGGGGGCTAGCATCACTAAGCAGGGAAGATACTAGCCCTCACTCTAGAGTTCCCTCAATTCCCTCCACCTGGGGGCTAACATCTCGTATCAGAACCTAAAATAATAAACCAAGTTGGGGTTTTAACCTGTCACTTTAAAGTCCTCTAACTCTACACCATTCAATGAATAATTTCCTATTTATTTGAAATCAATCATATGAACTACATTCTCATTCATACAATCTCATGTGATTCTTTCCAATTGTTGACTTAGACAGTACCAGCCCGCTTCTTATATGCTCTCACAACAAATTTTAACATCTCGATTGGCCAAATCAAGAAGTAAATGAAGTGCATGGATTAAAATCAATATAACTTTCCATCATTAAAGATCAATACTCTCCACAACTTCCTTCCAAAACTTAATTACTTATCATTTTAAGAAGAAAGATAAAGGGATTAGCCAAATCAAGAAGTAAATGAAGTGCATGGATTTAAATCATCATAACTACTTCCAACATTAAAGATCAACACTTTACACAACTTCCGCCCAAAACTTAATTACTTATCATTTTAATAAGAAAGATAAAAAAAACTACTCAGAATCCATGGAGAAAACAAAACCACATTTTAGCTTAAAATAAGAAATCATTGTCAAACCAACAACAAGTCTCAATTAAAACCAAAAGTAGTCTTAAAACAAACCTTGAAGTTCCTTTGATTCTCTTCTTTTTACAATCATTCAAAATAAAATAACAAAAAGGATAAAATAGAAGTAAAAGTGGTGGCAAAAAATCTGTCCGAACTAACTCCCCAAATGAGAACTTTCAAAACTTCCCAATACTTTCAGGACACTTTTCTAAGTCCTCCCTTCTTTTTTTTTATAAATTTTCAAAAGGTGCCTTGGTTTCTCTTCAAAATATGTCTAGATTCAATGTATTTCCCCAAGAGATCCATCCCTTTGTGATAATTTTTGTCCAAGGTGGTTATAACCACCTATTAAGCCAATGGGTGCCTCAAAAACCTCTTCAAAATTCACAAAAACCGAATTTACTCGTTCAACAACTACCACTGGCACTCAAGCACCAAGGGCTCTGGTGCTTAAGCGCGGCCTCAAAGAACTTGGATCTATATAAATAATGAGATCCTTTCCTTGTTTATATAATGGATCATCCCAAAAACAAGTTTTAGCTTCAGAAATAAATTTCCTCTTCAGTTGGTATGTCATTCCATAAGGTATAATATCACTAACAATAATGTTCACAATGTCGGCATACCATGGAACACGCCACTCATTAATAGTGAACAATTTTTCATCTGGAAAATGTTCATTAATTTCATTTTCAAAACAGAGTGGTTTCTCTAATTCAAGCCTGGACAAATGATCAACAATTTGATTTTCAATCCCCTTACGATCTACTATTACAAAATCAAATTCTTGCAAAAGAAGAATCCATCTAATAAGTTTGGGTTTAGCATCCTTCTTTTTTATTAAATACTTAATAGTAAAATGATCTATATGCACTACACAATGAGTTCCAATTAAAGATTATCTAAATTTATTAAAAGCATATACTATTGTTAATAACTTTTTTTTAGTTATTGTATAATTAATTTGAGTTTAATTAAGAGTCTTACTAGCATAATAAGTAACTTTGAAAATTTTATCATATCTTTGTCCTAAAACAGTTCTCATAGCATAATCACTAGCATCACACATTAATTCAAAAGGTTTTTCCCAGTTTGGTGAAACTATAATTGGTGCAGTAATTAGTTTTGCTTTTAATAACTTAAAAGCTTTTAGACATTCCTCATCAATATAAAAAATTACATCTTTCTCCAGTAATGACATAAAGTTTTAGCAATCTTTGAAAAGTCTTTAATATATCTTCTGTAGAATCCAGCATGTCCTAAAAAACTCTTAATTTCCCTTACATTTGTTGGATAAGGCAAATTAGCTATCACTTAAATTATAGTAGGATCTACTTTCATACCATTTTCTGATATTAGATGTCCTATACAATTCCTCCTGCTACAATAAATTAGCATTTTTCTCAGTTAAGGACTAAATTTGTTTCTTCATAGCGCTTAAGAACTTTGGATAAATGTTCCAAACATGAGTCCCAAACACTAAAATATCATCCATGAATACTTGAATCCCTTTTTCAATTAAATCACAAAAAATTACCATCATACATCTTTGAAATATAGCAGGGGCATTACATAAACCAAAGGGCATTCTTCTAAAAAAAAAACTACCATAACAACTGGTAAACATTATTTTCTCTTGCTCCTCAAGAGATATTTGAATTTGATGATAACCAGTATATCCATCCAGAAAATAAAAGTATTTATGCCTAGCTAGTCTATCCAGCATTTGATCTAGAGGGTAATGGAAAATGGTCTTTCCTAGTGGCAAGATTTAATTTTCTATAATCAATGCATATTGGCCACCCTGTAACTTTTCTAGTAGGTATTAACTCATTATGTTTATTTATAGTTACAGTTACTCCTCCTTTCTTAGTTACATAATGAATTGGACTGACCCATGCATTCTCTGAAATAGAGTAGATAATTCATGTATGTATCCACTTTAAATTTTTTTTCTTTATAACTTCTTTCATAACAGGATTCAATCTCCTTTGCGGATCAGCCATGGGTTTGTAGTTCTCTTTCATATGAGCTCTATGCATACAAATTGAAGGACTGATTCCTTTAATATCAGCAATTTTCCATCTAAAGGCTTTTTTAAAATTTTTCAGAATTTTCATCAACCTTTCTTCCTCTTCCATTGTTAATTTTGAGGAAATTATAACTGGTAAAGTAGAGGAATCTCCTAGAAAGGCATATTTTAAATGATCAGGAAGTAACTTCAACTCTAGTTATGGAGGTTTTCAATATATGGACAAAATGATTTGTCTTTGTCTATCGTGTCCAAAACTTCAAAACTTTCTTGAACATAGTTTGAATTTTCCTTAAAAAAATCTTCACATTGATTTAATTCCTCTTCTTGCTCATCTTCCAAATCTTTTTCTTCAAATTTTTCTTCATAAGTAGTTTTAAAATGGCATTCACTTAGATATCTTATAATATCCATCCTATAGCATTCATTATCTTTAACTTTTGCAGGGTATTTCATTGATTTTAAAATGTTAAAAGTAACAGTTTGGTCATTGAAGTGCATTGTAAATTCCCCTTTCTGCACATCTATCATTGCTTTTCCTGTGACTAGGAAAGGTCTCCCCAAAAGGATAGGTATCTCTTTATCTTCCTCCATATCTAGCACTATGAAATCAACAGGAAAGATAAATTTATCCACTTTCACTAGGACATCTTCTATAACTCCTTTAGGAAATGTTATTGAACAATCTACTAACTGTAGAGTTACAGTAGTAGAGGTTATTTCTCCTAATCCCAATCTTTTAAATATTGAAATGGCATAAGGTTAATGCTTGCACCTAAATCACATAAAGCTTTCCTATAAAATTTGTCTTCTATTGCACATGGAATTGTAAAGCTATCAGGATCTTTAAGCTTTCAGGAAGCTTCTTTTGAATTATCGCATTGCACTTCTGACTAAGTACAACAATCTCATTATCTTCAAACTTCATTTTTCTGTTAAGAATATCCTTCATAAACTTTACACAGCATGGCATTTGTTCTAAGGATTCAACAAATGGAATATTGATTATAAGTTTCTTAAATATTTCCAGAAATTTTGAAAATTTTTTATCCAACTTCTGCTGACAAAGTCTCTGAGGAAATGAAGGTGGTGGTTTTTCAAATCAATTTTTAGTGGAGAAATAGGTCTCTGAGAGCTTTTTGGAGTGTCCTCTTTTGATTCTTAAATTTCTTCTCTCTCTACTTCAATTTCTTTTTGAACTCGACCTTCCAACTTTCTTCTGTTTCTAAGTTGAATGGCTTTTACTTATTCTTTATTCTGGTCTTTGGGATTTGATTCAGTATTACAAGGAAGTGTTCCTTGGGATCTATAACTTAATGAATTTGTTATTTACCCAAGTTGATTCGCAATATTTCTAATTGTAGCTCATTGACTTTGTAATTAATTTCCCATTTGTAACAGCACTTCTTCTATAAACAACTTCTTCTCCTTAAACTATGTATTACTATTGAAACCTGGAGGATAAGTGGATCTATAACAATTATTCCCTTGGTTATTCCAGTTTCTCAATGGGTTTCCTTAGTTGTTCCCCCATTGCTGATTATTACAACCCAAATTGTTATTCTAGTTAAAGTGGGGATGGTTCTTCCAACCTAGGTTATAATAATTTGAATTTGGGTTATTTTGCATATTATTTATGGCATTCAAAGTTTCTAATGATGCTTGAGAATCTACCATTTGGCTTAATGAATTATCTTCAATCATTGAAATTGGTTGAGAAAAATTTATTCCAAATTGGTCTAACTTCCTTGAAATTGCAGCAATTTGATTTGCTAACATGGTAAATGCATCAGTTTCATGAATATTGGCTACTTTCTTAGGATTTAACAACTCAGAAGTCCATTACAAATTATTGGTAGTCATTTCTTCAATTAAAGCATAAGCGTCTGACCAAAAAAAAATATGTTGAGATTTTCATACCTATTTTATACTATTTTTTATGATATTGCACTTTAAAGAAAGGTATTTNTAATAGATCATAACTTTTATGTAGTACTAAATTTACTTGAGGACAAAATAGTTAGTTTGGGGGATTTTGACCAAAAGAAAATATGTTGAAATTTTCATACCTATTTTATACTATTTTTTATCATATTGTACTTTAAAGAAAGGTATTTTTGATGTTTTGTTGCAGGAATGATGAATTAGGGTCATTGGAGCAAAAAGATGCAAAAAGAAGCGAATTTAGAGCGAAAAGGACCAAAATGTGATGAATTGAACTAGGGCGNAGAGCGAAAAGGACCAAAATGTGAAGAATTGAACTAGGGTGCCGACGGCGCCATCGACCCCACCAACCGCGAGAATTTCCCGAGACTCCAAAATTAATTCATTAAGAAGGTCCGTCGACGACACCCTCGAGGCCGCCGATGTCGAGCTCGGCGGTTATGACCAACTAGGCTTTGGATGAGGACAAATTTTGAGGAGATGCTTAGGCAACTCATGGAAAAGCTCATCCACAACTTTAAAAGAAGATTTTGGCCAAAAATTGAGGAGACTCTAGAGGTCTTGGAGGTTAGAGAGGTTCCATTAGTGTATAGAGAATTTACTAGAGTGTAAAAATTATGAGGAATTCTTCGAGAGATTGTAAGAGTGGAGGGAAAGTCAGAGATTTCTTCCTCCTTGCCGCTTCGAAGAGGAATTTTGTGTGTTGTAAAGAAAGGAAGAGTCTCCTTGCTACTTCGAAGAGGAATTCTGTGTGTTGTAAAGAAAGGAAGAGATTCAGAGGAACTTCCTTGCTACTTCAAAGAGGAATTTTGTGTGCTGTAAAGAAAGGAAGAGATTCAGAGGAACTTTGAGGAGTGTTCATGGGGAGAAATTAGAGATAAGTTATTTACTTGTTGTAGTTTGTATGACTTTGATTTTAGCTTCAAAGAGGAATTCTGTGTGTTGTAAAGAAAGGAAGAGATTCAGAGGAACTTTGAGGAGTGACATAAGTGTTATTTACTTGTTGTAGTTTGTATGACTTCGCTTTTAATGGGGAGAAATTAGAGATAAGTTATTTACTTGTTGTAGTTTGTATGACTTTGATTTTAGCTTCAAAGAGGAATTCTGTGTGTTGTAAAGAAAGGAAGAGATTCAGAGGAACTTTGAGGAGTTGGGAGAAATTAGAGATAAGTTTATTTATTATTGTAGTTTCTATGACTTTGATTTTATATAGGTGAAATTAGAGATAAGTTATTTACTTGTTGTAGTTTGTATGACTTTGATTTTATATATGAAGTCGGAGAAATTAAAGATAAGTTTATTTATTATTGTAGTTTGTATGACTTTGATTTTATATACAAATTTCGAGTTTTTTGTGTTTTCCCCATGAGATCTGAGTAGTTTTCTTTATCTTTCTCCTTGTCTTGAGATTTGTGAAATGGTGATTTGAATTTGTGAAGCCATGAAAATGTTTAAAAAATTGTGACGATCTTTTCACTTTGATCTTAATTTACTTTCAATATGGCCAATTGATTTGTTAAAATATGTTTTTTACAATTAAAGTGAAGATTACATCCAAGATTCAGGGAGGTCAAAACCCTCGGAAGTTGGGTGCAAATAAATAAGGAAATAAAATTATCGGGCATAGAATTAGAAATTTTAGAGTGATAGAATAAAATCTCCAATTCGGTCCTATCGTTTGGGTGCTGAAGTGTAGATGTTAGCCCTCAGGTGCGGGGAATGTGGGAGCTCCGAACTGAGAGCCGGTATCCTGCCAGCATAGCAGTAAACAAGCATAGGATTAGTCATTGTTCTTTATGCCCAGACCAAAGCGTAAAGAATAGGTATGCTCCTATTTGGCACCATATAATTTGAACTAATTCACTTTATCCATTCACCATAATTTCTTGATAAGGAGAAGGATGCTTTCTTATATATTGAATATCACATTCGAACCTTCATTAGTATAATTAGATTTGATGCTTTCTTATATATTGAATATCACATTTAAACCTTCATTAGTATCATTAGTTATTTAATAGATATATTGAATATCACATTAAAAACCTCATTAGTATAATTAGTTATTTAAGAGTTATTAAAAATACGTATTTATTTCAATTACTTATTAGTGAGAAATAAGAAAATTGAACTTCATTATTGTGATTAAAGTATTGCTTTTCTAAAATCATAGTTCGTAGTTCTAATCTTACTCCCTATGGGAGTGATATCTAAGACTCCATTAGAGCATTATATTACTTGAGCGATACGTGTACTTCCGTTGATAAGTTTGACTTTACAATTATTGAATATTTATTTCGTCCATATTTATCGAATCTATAAATGTTATTAAAGTTTTGGTACAGTTACTGAGGAATTAAATCTTTTAGTAGCAGTATTAAATACTTATATTTTTAAGCATATATAAAGTCACTGTCAAGTTTTTGGCTCCGTTGTCGTGGAGTAAACAAGAATCATAATTAGAGTAACGGACAAAAGTCAAGTTTTTGGCGCCGTTGTCGGGGAGTGAGTAAACAAAAATTACAATTAGAGTAATAGACAAATTAGGATTATTGTAAATTTTTTACTTGAATTGCAATTTATTTTTATTTAGTTAACTGCCTTACTGTGTACTGATTTCAAATTGTATGCGTAAATTTGGACCTGAAAATCTTATACCCTACGATTTGGAATTAGAACGCACTGTTAGAAAGATTAGAAGATTGAGAAGAGAACCTAAAAATTTTGATACAGTGGAAAACAACCTGAAAAATCAAGGAAAAGAAAATGAACACCAACCTAGACCCCTACGAGATTATGCAAATCCTACAGCAGATGAAATTCCATGAACACCAACCTAGACCCCTACGAGATTATGCAAATCCTACAACAGATGAAATTCACTTACCCAAAATCCTGATGTAGCTGCTAATTCATTTGAGTTTAAACCTGCTATTATCCAAATGGTACAAACAATCACAGAGGTACACCAAATGAAGATCTTAAATTTGCTATTATCCAAATGGTACAAAACAATCAATTCGGAGGTACACCAAATGAAGATCCTAATTCTATTATCCAAATGGTACAAAACAATCAATTTGGAGGTACACCAAATGAAGATCCGAACTTAGCCTCGCTAGTTTTTTAGAACAGTGTGCCACTTTTAAATATGACAGAGTCTCAAACGATGTTGTTAGACTTAGACTTTTTCCTTTTTCATTGAGGGATAAAGCTAAGATATGGTTAAATTCATTAGCACAAGGATCTATTAGAACTTGGGGAGAACTGTCACAGAAATTTCTATCCAAATATTTCCCTCCATCCAAGGCTACTAAACTTAGAAATGACATAACATCATTTTGTCAGATTGATGGAGAGTCAATTTATGAAGCTTTTAAACTTAGAAATGACATAACATCATTATGTCAGATTGATGGAGAGTCAATATATGAAGCTTGGGGAACTTAGAAATGACATAACATCATTCTGTCAGATTGATGGAGAGTCAATATATGATGCTTGGGAGAGATTTAAAGATCTTCTTAGGACTAAGAAATGACATAACATCGTTCTGTCAGATTGATGGAGAGTCAATATATGAAGCTTGAGAGAAATGACATAACATAGTTCTGTCAGATTGATGGAGAGTCAATATATGAAGCTTGGGAGAGATTTAAAGATATAACATCATTTTGTCAGATTGATGGAGAGTCAATATATGAAGCTTGAAAGAGATTTAAAGATCTTCTTAGGACATCGTTCTGTCAGATTGATGGAGAGTCAATATATGAAACTTGGGAGAGATTTAAAGACCTTCTTAGGAAATACCCTTGTCATTCATTACCATATTGGTTGATAATTCAAACTTTTTAAAATGGATTAGAAGAAACACTTAGATTGATTATAGATGTTGCGGCTGGTGGTACGTTAATGTCAAAACCTTTTGATGAGGCTTATTCATTATTAGAAGAGATGGCTACCAACAATTTTCAATGGCCCTCTGAAAGGTAAATCCGAAAAGAGTAGCTAGTATCCATGATTTTGATGCAATATCTATGTTGGCTTCACATATTGCTTCAATATCAAAGAAATTAGATCATTATGGGATGAATGATTCTCCAACACCTCCTATGATGGAAGAGAATTCATCTGGGCAATTTGTGGATGTTCAACCTTCATATGAGACTTTAAATGCTATTAATATAACCAACAACCCTTATTAGAACTATTATAACCCAGGTTGGAAGAATCATCCAAATTATAATTGGAATAGTATTTCCTCTCCAAATCAACAATGAGCGAACAACCCAGTGAACCCATTAGGAAACTCATCCAACTCAGGAAATGTTAACTATAGACCTTCTTATCATCCAAAATTTAATAGTAACACTCAAATTAAGGAGAAGAAGTTGTCTATGGAAGAGCTGATATTAAACATGGGTGTTGGCATTATTTCGGGTTAGTTTGTGGGGTTGCCCGTAAGAAGCTGTCGGTCACCGGAATCGAAATCCCGTCTCCTGCTTCGGAAGGACGTTGAAGTATGAAATCCGACTAACCCCATATTTTTCATAGTTTAAAATGAAAGAGCACTGTACCTCAAATCCTGTATCTATCCCGAAGGATAAACACCAGACTTGAGGATGAGGCTCGATCAGATAAATTAAGGAAAGTATGACGTATGTTTGGTCTGCGAAACCTTTGTATTTGCCGACAAGTTCCCATATTTAATATAAATGATTAAATAAGATTTATATTAAGCTGGGTTCGGACATGCTTCCTATAAGGGCAAGCCCCAATAGTTAATTACATNGGTGTTTCTTCCTGCCAATTTTTATTAGTTAGGGCTTACATTCGTGTGAAATTATCACACAGATAGCTTGGAAGATGTGAGGATTTAGGTTGTAACGAACGACAACCTCAGAATCCTAAGACAAGTTAGGGCTTATATTGAATAGCAGAGCTATGAAAAGGCCTAAAGATAAAATGAGGATTTACGTTGCATAAGCAAGCAACCTCGAAGTCCTATGGCTTTGTGGTTTAAGTTTAAGGAAGGAGGATTGATTTAGCTGGTGAAGATAGGTTTTGCTGTTGAAGATGGTTGTGCTGCTCACCATGCTAGCTCCAAGCTCCTGTCGCGACGAGTTTGATTTATCTATTGTGTCAAGTTATAATATCAAATCAGGTGGCCCTATGTTTGAAGTTCTTTATATTTTATGAGGGCATTTTAAAGTTGATTAGAGCGACACCAGTTAGGATCCTACGGTTCCCTCGTTCTGGCATCACTATTTTATATTGATTCACTTAGTTCAAATGAACTTACAAAACTTCAACTTAATGAGTTCCATAATTTCAGTTAAACTGTGGGAAACCTCATTAGCAATCGTAGGTTACCTCCTCCGAGAGATTCCCGATCATCCGATAGAGACATCTTAATTTAGTTGAAGTTGTGATTTTATGTGATGTTTGTGATTAAATTTTGAGTTGTTTTATATTTTGAATGTTGTGGCGGTGAATTTTATCTTGGTTGATTTTAATTTTGGTTTTGGGTTATGATTTTGGTTATGTGGCTATCCTGATGGTTTTAGTTTTCATGCAGGGTGACATCGTTGTTTAGCATGCAAATTTGCAGGTATAAAAGTACAGTATGAAAAACACAATATGAAAGTACAAGAAAGACAACGCTAAAAATTGTAACAGTATACCTGGGGAGTCTTCTCGTTCCACCACCTGAAACTTGAAATGCATGTTAAGGCAGTTTATGAAGAGCAGGAAAGGTAAAACTTTGGTAATTTTCTTAACCCTATGTCATATCTTGGTGAGTCCTTAAAATTTTAATCAAGGATGATTTTATTAAGCGAATAATATTAAGTTTAATAGGCCTCTGAGGTACCAACAAGTTAGGAGAGGGAAGCAGGTCCATGCCTCGCTGTCATTAACTAGTGAAAAGCCTCGAGTCCATTTAAACTTATTATGTTGCTTAATGGTTCATCTTGTAAATACCCTTAATGCTCAGTGAACATTGATGTCTTAATTATCCCTAAGAATAGGGTAATTATCACTTATCATTCAATTTAAGAATTATGTGGGTGAAGACTCTTAAAGGGGAAAGTTAGTGTAATTTGAACACTTAGCCAAATTTTTAAACTTAATTGGGCTTAGTGGTGTTTCTGTTGGATTTAATCATGTTTATTTTTCTAATCTTTGTTTAATCAATTTTTAATTTAGCCTAAGTCACCACTAATTTAATTATGTTTATTTATCTAATCCTTCTTTAATTAATTTTTGATTTAGCCTAAGTCACCACTAAGCCCTTAAGACCTAGGTGAATGTCTTAATGTGTTTTTTGAAAAGGGTTAAGCTTTAAGTGGTCATGATTCATGACTTGGATTTTAATTTGAAAATCAAAATAGGGGTATTAAATTGATTAGTTATTGACTTCAAAAGTCATACCCCTAAGTCCAGGATCATTTAATTTTAATAAACTTCCAAATCTTAATAATTTAGAAATTTATTAATCTTAATTAAGAAAGTAAGATTGGTTTTTACCAATTAAACCCTTGTGTTTCAATCATCAAATAAATTGATTAAGATCAGAGGTTACCCATTTTCCCTCCTTGAATTAACAATAAATGTTAATTAAGGCTAAATTTCCAAAATTACACATTTGCCCCTAAGGCTCTAACATTTCATAAATTTAGTAAAATTAAATTCAAATGACTTTGAAATTTTTATCCTACCTCATTCATGGGTCAATTAAGATCCTCCTTGAATTAAGCCTAAATGTTAATTAAGACTAAATTTCCAAAATTACACATTTGCCCTTAAGGCTCTAACACTTCATAATTTATCAAATTTAATCTAAATGACTTTGAAATTTTTATCCTACCTTATTCATGGGTCAATTAAGACATTAGAGAAGAAAATGTGATTTTTCAATTAAAATAACTTTGAAATTTTTATTCTACCTCATTCATGGGTCAATTAAGACATCAGAAGAAAAAATGTGATTTTTTAAAATTTAATTTAATTTATATAATTATTTTCATGCAAAGATAGAATTTTTCAAAGAAAATTCCTAACTTGACCAAGGTAAATTTTAATCCCTTGAAATTTCTACTAGAGGTATATCTACACCAGAGCCTTTGGATCAATTTCCATAATTTTTTGAATTCTTTGTGATTTATTAGAATTATTTTAAATTCTGGGTTATTTAATAAAAATAAAATATTTCACGTGGTGAAAATTAAATTTTGTATTTTTAAAAATCTCCCTAAGGTCAGAGAACTGAGAGGAGCAAATTTTATATTTTTCTAATTTTTCCTTGATTTATTGGAATTATTTTAGTGAAAACTCATTTTTAGCCTTTGAAAAATTATTTTTAAGCTTTGAAATTCAATATCATTATTTAGAAAACCAGGAAAAATATTATAATTTTCCTAAGTGATTAGGAAACAATTTAGAATATTTCCATGAGTTTTATTATTTTTATGATTTTTATGAATTTTTAATTATTTAAATATTTAGAATAGGCTAAAAATCAAAATTTTATTTTAAATATCATTTTATTTTTAGAAAATACCCCTGATCACCAAGAACTCAAAAAACTAAGTTTCACAATTTTTTGAGTTATATTTTAATTTTTTTAAAAAAAATATTTAAATGCCAAGAGTGGTATTTATCTTTAAAAATCAATTTAAGTTGTCAAATGAACTCAAAATCATTCAAGTGTTAAAAGTGGTATTTATCTTTAAAAATCAACTTAAGGTGTCAAATGAACTCAAAATATTTTAAAGTGTCAAAAGTGGTATTTATTTTTAAAAATCAACTTAAGTTATCAAATGAACTCAAAATATTTTGAAATTGAGTGGAATTTATCTTTAAAAATCAATTTAAGTTATTAAATGAACTCAAAATATTTTGAAACTTTTATGGATGAGTTCTCTAGATCATAAACCACAGTGGAGATTAAAAATCAAGTCATTTAAATGTTTATATTTTCCAAAATTAATTATTTTCGAGTTCTCTGGATCATAAATCATAGTGAAGATCAAAAATCATGTCATTTAAATCTTAGTATTTTCCAAAATTAATTATTTTAGTGATTTAGTATTTGTAAAATTTAAGGACATTTTAAATGACTTGATATTTTCTAAAGTTAATTATCTTAGTGATTTAGTATTTGTAAAATTTAAGGACATTTTAAATGACTTGACCCATGAAATTCAGATGTTTCTCTGGTCATGGTGGACCTCCCAAAACTTTCTTAGGATTTTATAATCAATATGCTAATTTTCATGATTATTTTAAAGAAATAATGTGAAATAACTTGAAAAATGTGGGTCTCTGTATAGGAAGCTCCTCTGACTTCTGAAAAATTAGAGAATACTTCCCCTGACAGAGGCTACGACATGCTAAAATTCCAAGCCAAGGTGATGTGTAATCATGTATGGAGAATCAAATGATTCAAAACAGTGTTTAATTAATTAAAAATAAAATATTCATAAAATGGTCTTGAAATTTATTCCACATTATTCTCCTTTGTTCACTGAGCAAAAGGGTATTTTTATTTTATTTTGTGATTTTCTACACAAAGTTATGAATTTTCTAAGTTAAGGGTATTTAAATAAATAGGAAAAGCCCTGTGATTTTTCTACGCAAAGTTATGAATTTTCTAAGTTAAGGGTATTTAAATAAATAAGAAAAGCCCTATTTATCTAATTTATGAATTTTCTAAGTTAAGGGTATTTAAATAAATAAGAAAAAGCCCTATTTATCTATTTAATTATGAATTTTCTAAGTTAAGGGTATTTAAATAAATAAGAAAAGCCCTATTTATCTATTTAAAATTTTCTAAGTTAAGGGTATTTAAATAAATAAGAAAAGCCCTATTTATCTATTTAAACCGCTGAGTAGATCCTAGGCAATCCAAAGGCATGTGTGTTTAGGGTATTTAAATAAATAGGAAAAAGCCCTGATTATCTATTTAAACAGCGCGTGCTGACTAGATCCTAGGCAGCTCCGAAGGCATGCGTGGCGCACTCTGGTGGAAAGTCGTCATCCACGTAGCTGTTGACTCGGCCCGTGGTTTATGTCCCGAAGCGCTGTCCAGCTCGATCTCCCCCCTCCATTTGATACATGCTTGATCGAACGGCTCCCCATCATCGTCCTCGATAGAATGATCTCGTGCCCGTCCACACTAAAACCCTAAAATCTCGGCCTAGACTCAACCAAATCACTTTGGGTTTGATCCTATGGACTCGTTTAAGTGAGGCGAACACATCCATACGGTTAAGATGCCATGAAATCAAGCTTAAGTAAAGGGAGAATCAAAATAAGCTTGGGAGAAGGAGAAGTTTTATACCTTTGCTCTGAGAAGGGAGGCTTTAATCAGAGGTGCTCGGCACGTTTGTTGGGGTCCAAGGAGGCTAGGGATTGAGTCCCTGGTCCTGGTGTAATGTCTAGGTATGAATTCGACCAAGCTCGATTTCAGATGTTGGTCTAGAGCTATGGTAGAGGCTCTGTGGAAGGGGGATTTGATGGGGCTTTAGCTTCTTTCACTATTTTGAAGGTGTGGGCACAAACAAATTGAGATTTGGTTGAGTGTGAAGGTGTATTGGGTTCTGTTCTGGTTTCCGGCAGGGTTTCAAGCTCAAAATTGAGCTCCGACAATGGGAATGGGTGAGGGAAACTGGTTGGAATGCACTGAGGGAATCTTAGGGAAGCTCTGTGTGAAGTTTGGAGAGGCCTCTCTAAGGAAATTTCACCACCTTATTTAATGGCCATGGAGGTGGCCTTTTATAAAAAATGGGGCTATGGTGGTTGTCGTGGCCAATTAGGAGGTGTAATGTGGTGCTTAGGTGGAGGGCACAGGAGATTCATAGTTTGATTTAGATGAGCTAGCCTCTAGGTTTGATTTGGGTGAGGTTCCATGGGAGTGGCTCTTGGTTTTGATCTTTTCCGGCAACTAGGCCGGCCGGCCAGCCAGGGGGAGGTGGCTAGGAGCTCAGGGAACCCAGAGGAATCCATCACAGCAGGTCGACCGGCCAGGGGGAGGTGGCTAGGAGCTCAGGGAACCCAGAGGAATCCATCACAGCAATTCCAGCCAGCCAGGGGGAGGTGGCTAGGAGCTCAGGGAACCCAGAGGAATCCATCACAGCAATTTATTACAATATGTGTTTGGATTTGGCAAAGATATCTTAAGCATGTGCATTTTTGGAAATAAGATCCCTAAATTTGGATTTGGCAAAGATATCTTAAGCATGTGCACTTTTGGAAATAAGATCCCTTAATTTGGGGGACCTTTGGGGATTTGGCAAAGATACCTTAAGCATGTGCATTTTTGGAAATAAGATCCCTTAATTTGGGTGCCGGCTGTCCAGGGGTAGGTGGCTAGGAGCTCAGGGAACCCAGAGGAATCCATCACAACAATTTAATGCAAATGTGCTTGGATTTTGACAAAGATATCTTAAGCATGGCATTTTTTGGAAATAAATCTCATTAATTTTGGGGACCTTTGGTCCATGGCTTGATTTAGGTGATTTCATGGTGTTTGGACTCACTAAGTCCAACTAATGGCTGTGGTTGAGTTAATTTGGTGGCTTTAGGGTGGTTAGGGCACATTTAGTGCATGGGTCCAAGTGGGTGCAAATAACCAAAACGTGGGTTTGGGCTAGGTTAAGCATGTCAATTGGCCCAAATAATTATTTAATTTGGTGTAGATGATCATAAGGAACAACTTTGGTGAAGAATGGAAGTGGTTTTGAGCTTAATTGGAGGGTCAATTTGAGGGAATTTTGAACTTTAATCAATTTGTTCATGTTGGGCTAGGCTTGGGTCTAGGTTGGGTTAGCCTTGGACTAAGTCCAAATTGATTGTTATAAATGGTCAATACGGACCTCATGAAGAGTTTTCAACATGAATTGGATGCCAATTTGGAGGTTAAGGCAATCAATTAGGTGAAATTTAGGGACTTAGCCAATTTGGGGCTAAATTTGGGAATTTTGGATTTAGGCAAAAATCAAATGGATGCCTCATGAAGAGTTTTCAACATGAATTGGATGCCAATTTGGAGGTTAAGGCAATCAATTGGGGGAAATTTGGGGACTTAGCCAATTTGGGGCTAAATTTGGGAATTTTGGATTTAGGCCAAAATAAAATAGATTTAATGGACTTAGCTAATTTGGGGATAAATTTGGGAATTTTATATTTAGGCCAAAATCAAATAAGTTTGAGGCTTCACCAAGGCCAATCGATGGTTAATTTTGATGTATAAGAATGTCATAAAGATTTTGAAACATCAATTGAGGCCAATTTACTAGGCTATGGGTTCAATTTGGTGAGATTAGGTCATATGATCAAAATTGGGATTTTGACCAAAATCAAAATTGGGCTCACATCATGGACCAATTGAGCTTGGATTTGGTTTAGTTTGGTCATATGAAAAGTGAATTTGAGTTTAGGATTGGAATTGGGGTCAATTGAGATCAAATTGATGGACACTTGCGTTGGATTTGGGGAAATTTGGGTCTTTAAAGGGCAATTTGGGGATTTTGGTTAAAGATGGTCAAATTGGCCAAATTGGGTCATGTAGTAGTTGAGAAAAATGAAATTGGGAATATTTTTTATTCATTTGGATTTTCTGGGAATTTTTGGAATTTTTTGGGGTTTTGACCTATGGAGGGGTATTTTGGTAATTTGGAGGTGTTTTAGGGGTAAAAGGCCAAGATGGGTATTTTATGGAGGGGTATTTTGGTAATTTGGGGGTGTTTTAGGGGTAAAAGGCCAAGATGGGTATTTTTAAGAGGGGTATTTTGGTAATTAGGGGGTGTTTTAGGGGTAAAAGGCCAATTTTTGAGCTATGGAGGGGCATTTTGGTAATTTGGGGGTGTTTTAGGGGTAAAAGGCCAAGATGGGTATTTTGGTAAGCTTTGAGGTACCAAACATCACCCAATTTCATGGACCAATGGAAACCCCATTTTCGGTCCTCTACATAGTGGTCTTAGCAAAACCAAAACCCTAGGGCTAGTAGGTTTAGGGGACCATCTACATGAGTATCCCAAAAGATCAAGGGATCTCCCTAGGGCTAGTAGGTTTAGGGGACCATCTACATGAGTATCCCAAAAGATCAAGGGATCTAGCTCTAGGGCTAGTAGGTTTAGGGGACCATCTACATGAGTATCCCAATCTATTAGAAATTTGGGTACAGATAAGTGTAGTGAGTGCCTTAGTGGGCTAGTAGGTTTAGGGGACCATCTACATGAGTATCCCAAAAGATCAAGGGATCTAGCTAAAAATTTGAGTTCAGGTTGTGAGTGATTGTGGGTGCAGATAAGTGTAGTGAGTGCCTTAGCTAGCCCTATGGCTAGTAGGTTTAGGGGACCATCTACATGAGTATCCCAAAAGATCAGGGATCTAGGCTAGATTTGAGTTCAGGGTTGTGAGTGATTGTGGGTGTAGATTAGTGTAGTGAGTGCCTTAGCTCTAGACCAACACCCAAGGTCAACCGGGTTCAGGGTTGTGAGTGATTGTGAGTGTAGATGAGTGTAGTGAATGCCTTAGCTCCAGACCAAGTTCAGGGTTGTGAGCGATTGTGGGTGCAGATTAGTGTAGTGAGTGCCTTAGCTCCAGACCAAAACCCAAGGTCAACCCTAAGGTCCAGCAATCCTAAGGGTGACTCATCTTGAGTTCCCCCACAGTTGAGGGTTGTGAGTGATTGTGGGTGCAGATAAGTGTAGTGAGTGCCTTAGCTCCAGACCAACACCGTTGTGAGTGATTGTGGGTGCAGATAAGTGTAGTGAGTGCCCTAGCTCCAGACCAACACCCACGGTCAACCCTAAGGTCCAGCAATCCTAAGGGTGACTCATCATGAGCTTCCCCCACAGTGACCCGTAAGTGATTGTGAGTGCAGATAAGTGTAGTGAGTGCCTTAGCTCCAGACCAACACCCAAGGTCAATCCAGCAATCCTAAGGGTGACTCATCTTGAGTTTCCCCCACAGTGACCCCACCTACTAAGTACTTAGAGATAAGCAATCCTAAGGGTGACTCATCTTGAGTTTCCCCCATAGTGACCCCACCTACTAAGTACTTCAACAATCCTAAGGGTTACTCCCTACTAAGTATTTAGAGGTTGAGAGCAATATGTAGAACTTCAAGTTGAGTGGAAAAGAGTTTGGAATTTCTAATGGTGAGGGTTCCATGTCTAGTTTTCTAGGACTAGTCAACAGGAAAATTCCTATGGCTAGACCCTAGGCTACTAAAGAGGAAAAACTAAACGTCAACCAAAAAATGAGGTCAACAATGGGTCAACAATTACAGAATCAAGGAAATCAATTACAAATTCAAGGAAATCAATTACAAAATGTGTCAACAATTGCAGAATCAAGGAAATCAATTATAAATTCAAGGAAATCAATTACAAAATCAACATTGAAAACCAATTGGGACATATCGCTACTGCGCTTAGTAACCGAACATTAGGAACTTTTTCTTAGAATCAAGGAAATCAATTACAAATTCAAGGAAATCAATTACAAAATCAAGGAGCTGCTATTAAGAATATTACAATTAGGGCATATCACTACTGTGCTTAGTAACCGAACATTAGGAACTTTTCCTAGTACTGTGTAATTAGAGCATATCGCTACTGTGCTTAGTAATTGAACATTAGGAACTTGTCTGAGTACTATGGAACCAAATCCTAAAGATCAACAAAAAGAACAAATCAAAGCGATACAATTATGAAGTGGAAAAGAATTGGAAATTGAAAAAGAGAAAGTGGATACCGAAAAAGAAAAGGATCATGAATACCCAAATTTAGAATATTCACTTACACCAATGAAAATTACTGTGGAGAAACCTCCACCACTGTTTCCTCAAAGATTGAAGCAACACAAACAGAAAAACAAATTTCCAAATTTTTACAAATTCTTAAGAAGTTAACTTTAAATATTCCCTTTGTAGAAGCTTTAGAGCAAATGCCCAATTATGTAAAATTTATGAAAGATAGTCTGGACAAGAAAAGGAAGTTCACTGATAACAAAACTGTTACACTTAGCGAAGAGTGTAGTACAATTATTCAGAAAAAGCTTCCTGAAAAATTAAAAGATCCGGGCCGTTTCATTATACCGTGTGCTATCAGTGAAAAATTTTATGGAAGAGCTTTATGTGATTTGAGAGCCAGCATTAATCTTATGCCTCTATCAATTTTCAAAAGATTAGGATTAGGAGGTCTCAACTACCTATAACTCGTTAGTTAGCGCATCGTTCAGTTACTTATCGTGAGGGAGTTATAGAAGATGTGTTAGTAAAAGTTGATAAATTTTCACCTCTATCAATTTTCAAAAGATTAGGATTAGGAGAAGTCTCACCTACTTCTATAACTCTTCACTATATCAATTTTCAAAAGATTAGGATTAGGAGAAGTCTCACCTACTTCTGTAACTCTTCAGTTATCGGATCGATCAGTTACATATCCTAAGGGAGTTATAGAAGACGTGTTAGTAAAAGTTGACAAATCTTAGGAGAAGTCTCACCTACTTCTGTAACTCTTCAATTAGCAGATCGATCAGTTACATATCCTTAGAAGACGTGTTAGTAAAAGTTGACAAATTTATCTTTCCGGTGGATTTTATTGTCTTAGATATGATTCTTCAATTAGCAGATCGATCAGTTACATATCCTAAGGGAGTTATAGAAGATGTGTTAGTAAGGATAAATTATTGTTCAGTTACATATCCTAAGGGAGTTATAGAAGATGTGTTAGTAAAAGTTTATAAATTTATCTTTCTTGTGGATTTCATTATTTTAGATATGGAGGAAGATAAATAAATACCTATCATTTTAGGGAGATCATTTTTAGCTACTGGAAAAGCTATGATAGCTGTTCAAAAATGAGAATTGACTGTGAGAGTTAACGATCAAGAAGTAACTTTTAACATTACAAAATCTTTTAAATACCATGTTGTTGAAAGAGATAATGAATGTTTTTGCATGGAAATTAGTGAACATCTATTGAAAGAAAATTTAAGAGAACATTTTGAAGAGAAAGAACAATTTTAAGAGAGGGATGAAGTTATGCTGGACGAATTAGAAAATGAAGAATTAAATTATGTTAAGGAAAGATTTGAGATGCTGGATATTACGAAAAAAGCTAATAAGGATCTATTTTTGTCAATTATCAAAACAACCTGAACTTGAGTTGATAATATTGCCTAGCCACTTGAAGTATGTGTTTCTGGGAGACTCATCTATATTACCTGTTATTATATCTTCAGAATTAAATGATTTGCAAGAGCAAAGACTGTTAGATATATTGAAAAAATATAGGAAAGCTTTTGGTTTGACCTTAGCTGATATTAAGAGAATCAGTCATTTGATATGTATGCACAGAATTATATTAGATGAACAATATAAACCAAGGGTTGATCCACAAAGGAGATTAAATCCAATGATGAAAGAAGTAGTTAAGATAGAAATTTTGAAATGGTTAGACACAGGAATTATATATCCTATTTTAGATAGTGCGTGGGTAACCCAATTCATTATGTTCCTAAGAAAAGAGGAGTGACTGTTGAGACAAAAGAAAATCATGAATTAATACCTATTAGGCAAGTTACTGGGTGGCGTATTTGCATTGATTATAGAAAATTAAACGCTGCCANTAACATTCCACAAATGTATGGTGTCCATATTTTTTAAGTTAATTGATAATGGATTGGAAGTATTTATGAATGATTGCTCGGTATTTGAAACATCATTTGACGCATGCTTAAATTATTTTGAAAAAGTTTTAGAGGTATGAGAAAGAACTAATCTGGTTATGAATTGGGAGAAATGCCAATTTATGGTTGTAGGAGGAATTGTGTTAGGGCATAAGATTTCAGAAGATGGTATGGAAGCAGACCCTGCAAAAATTCAAGTTATTGGAGCTGTACTTGGACAAAGGTAAGAAAATATTTTTAAAGTTATATATTACGCTAGTAAAACTGTTAATGATGCACAAATTAACTTTTATGTTACTGAAAAAGAGTTACCGGTCATTTTGTATGCTTTAGATAAATTTAGATCTAATTTAATTGGAGCTAAATGTGTTGTGCACACTGATCACTCTGCTATTAAATATCTAATGCAAAATAAGGATGTCAAACCAAGGTTGATTATATGGATACTTTTGATGCAAGAATTTGATCTTGTGGTTATTGATAAAAAGGGAACTGATAATCAAATTGCTGATCATTTGTCGAGATTAGAAAACCATGAATTATCTGACAGTGACAATGAAATTACAGACAGTTTCCCTGATGAACAATTTTATAGTATTAATGAGTGGAAAATACCATGGTATGCTGATATTGTTTATTATATTGTTAGTGATATTTTGCCACCTATGCTGACATTGTAACAACAAAGGAAATTCATTCAAGATGCGAAAGCATATTTTTGGATGAGCCTTATTTATATAAATAATGTAAGGATCTGAATATGAGAAGATGTGTACCTTACAAAGAAACTGAGCTAATCATTCAGAAATGTCATGATTCTGAATTTGAAGGACATTTTGGGATTGATAAAATTGCTTATAAAATTTTACAAGCTGGATTTTATTGGCCTAATATTTTGGGATTGATAAAACTGCTTATAAAATTTTACAAGCTAGATTTTATTGGCCTACTATAATGTTTTAGATACATAAAAACTTGTGATCGATGTCAACGAGTAGGCAATATATCTAGAAGAAATACGATAAAACTGCTTATAAAATTTTATAAGCTGGATTTTATTGGCCTACTATATTTAGAGATGTTTGATAAAACTGCTTATAAAATTTTACAAGCTGGATTTTATTGGCCTACTATCTTTATGTTCAAATATATCAAAACTTGTGATCGATGTCAACAAGTAGGAAATATATCTAGATGAAATGAAATGCCTCTGAATTTTATGTTAGAAGTTCAGATCTTTGATGTTTGAGGATTAGATTTCACGGGGCCATTTATTCCTTCATTTGGGAACTTATATATATTAATTGCAGTAGACTACATTTCTAAATTGATTGAAGCACAAACTTTACCTCATTGTGACACTAAAAGTGTTTCAAGATTTTTAATAAAAAAAATTTTCACTTTATACGGAATGCCTAGAATGATTATCACTGATGGAGGATCCCATTTTAGGAATAACTATATTCAGAGATTGGCAGAAACGTTTAATATTATTCGTATAATCTCTACTGCCTATCATCCTCGAGCCAGTGTTTTAGCTAAAGTTTTTAATAGAGAGATTAAATAAATACTTGAAAAGACTGTAAACCCTGGTAGAGTAGATTGGACCACTAGACTGGATATTGCATTATGGGCTTACAGGACTACTTATAAAACTCCTATTGGAATGACTCCTTACAGGCTGATTTTTACAAAGAATTTTCACTTATTAGTAGAATTAGAGCATAAAGCATATTGGGCAACTAAAGAATTCAATTATAATTTGAAAGATGCTGGTAAGAAGAGATTGTTACAATTAAATGAATTAGAAGAATTAAGAAATGAATCTTATGATAACGACAGAATTTATAAGGTGAAACTAAAGTTATGGATTAAAGATTTCAATTATAATTTGAAAGATGCTGGTAAGAAGAGATTGTTACAATTAAATGAATTGGAAGAGGAAATGAATCTTATGATAACGATAGAATTTATAAGGAGAAACTAAAGTTATGGCATGATCAATCTTATGATAATGATAGAATTTATAAGGAAAAGCTAAAGTTATGGCATGATCGAAAGATTAATATGCTGGTAAGAAGAGATTGTTACAATTAAATGAATTGGAAGAATTAAGAAATGAATCTTATATAATGAAAAAATTTATAAGGAGAAACTAGAGTCATGGCATGATCGAAAGATTAACCAAAAGAACTTTGAACCAGGACAAGAAGTTTTGCTTTACATAGACTGAAGTTATTCCCTAGGAAATTGAAGTCTCGTTGGTTAGAACCCTTTACTGTGACTTAAGTTTATACTTATGGAGTTGTTAAAATTGAAGATTAGAAGACTGGAAATAGATTTAAAGTAAATGGACACAGATTAAAACTGTATTTTGTGGGTAAAAGATCAAATTTTAAAGAGGTTTTAATGATCAGTCAACTCGAATACACCTGAATAGGTCGGGCTGACAATGTTAAACCAAGCGCTTTATGTGAGGCAACCCATATTTTTCTTTATTTTTATTGCGATTATAGCAGTTTTTATTTGAAATTATTGTTATTCTGTGGTAGTATTAAGCTCTACTACTCTTATTTACCCTTGAATCATCAAAAGAATTGGACCCATAAAGAAAAATTGGAAAGCATTCGAACTAGATCAAAACTGTGCAAATTTTGCCTTAGGCATCGATGGCGGGTTTTTCCCAAGAGTCCAGGTAAAATAAATACAGAGGCTTACCGACGGCACCCTCGACCCCGCCGACAGTGAGACCGGCGAGATGGCGGTTTCTGGAGTTTGAATGGCAGTTTTTGGTGGTTTTTGTGCGGCAGTTACCTTTTTAACTCCTAAATTCAAATCCTAAAGTCATATTTCCTGAAAAAAAAAGTGAAACTCCATCAATTTCATTCTTATGGTGTCCAATTCTCTAGATAATCCTAGAATGCAAGTTTTCAATTGTCGAAAGTTTATTAGTGCGGAAGCGCAACGAATCTTCAACAAGTTGCTGATAAAGAAAAGATTGATCAAAGAACAAGGATTCGTAAATTGAGGATTGAATAATCCCTCTACGATAATTGAAGAGATGATAGTGCGGCAAAGATAGGGAGAGTTGTGCTATACTACCACCGCCGTGGTTGTTTCTATGGTGAAAGAATTTTATGCAAATTTGCATGGAATCAACCAGGGAGTTGTTTATGTACGAGGTAGATGGATCACTTTCACTCCTGCACGAATCAATGAATTATATATGATCGAGAATGTTCCTGTCTGCCACTATTCCAACTTTGTCCCAACAAGAAACTAGATGAATGAAATTTACCAATATCTAACGGACGAAACTGAAGACTGGGAAATGAGAGAAAACGGGTATGTTAGTTTATCTGCAACACTCCTAAATCTCATTTTAAAACACTAGCACTTTTTCATTTCTGTGAAATTGTTACCGACAATGAAGACCGGTAGAGTTTCTAAAGAAAGTGTTATTCTGAATTATGCATCCAAAGGGGACTGCCGATCGATATTGGATCAATAATTGTGAAGTCAGTTTTAGGACTGATCATTCATGGATCAACTTATGGGCTTGGACACCCTTCCACAATATTCTCACTTTGCAGTCAGTTCCAAGTCTCCTACAAAAATTAGGAAAAGGTACTTCTACCTTGGAAGCCTTTGGATCCAACTGAGAGATTCCTAGCTTTTGAAGATGAAAATGACATGGCCATTATAGTATATAAATCATCTCAAAATTCACTGTCAGTTCAACCCTTAATTCCTGACAAGACTCTAATGATCCTGCGCTGAATCAAGAAATTTGAGAAGGAGGTACAAAATGTCATGAATGCGATTAATAATATTTTTGATTTCTTCGATCATCTAGACTAGAGGATGAAAGAACATTTTGAGCACTCTGGACATTTAGAAGATAGTTTGATTTGCTGATGAGGAGGATAAAATTAATAGAAGAGGATTGTAATGAAGAATTTTCATTCCAACCCTTCTACAACCTCTTCGTTCATGTGAAATCAATGGGTGATCTCAGAGGAGAATCTAGTACTGAATCTGATGAATAGTAGATTTATATTACTACCTGTCTGTCTATCTATGTAATTTGATTTGAACTTTGTATTTGCTTTATTTTAGAATTATGCTTTTAGATCTCTGTATAGTTGAGACTAAGCATAGGATGTTTTATTTTCAGTGTTTTGAGTATTGTGGCTTGGATTGCAATGCTGAATTAATGTATTGAGGTTGAGAAAATACCAATCTTAGGTGTGTTATGTAACGTATATTGTACCCCTTGGAATTTATATATATAAGTGATGTTTTTGTGTTGTGAAAGTTTATTTATGATAAGTACATCATTTAGTCACTTAAAATTATATCTATAATGATTGAACAGATGTCATTGAGGCTTGAAATTGATCGAAATCGCAAAAATCTGGGATTTGAACCAAAATTAGTAGAGCCCGCCGATGGTGAATTTTTCCCAAGAGTTCTGTTTAAATTTTAATAGAGCGCACCGACGGCACCATCGACCCCGCCGACGGCGAGATCATGAAAAAACACCTTTAACGCAATTTTCGACATAGGGCTTGAAAGATCTTGGATTGGGAGGCAATTTCAACGCTTTTTGACACCGGATTTGATCATCTGTAGGTAAGAGCTTCACTCCAAGTTAAAAATATTTAATTTTCAACATGGATTTCTTCCACATTGAGGAGATCCGAGAAATTTGATAATGTGAAGAAAATTTGGGAAGAAATTCATGGATCTTAGTGTTGAACTCCTAGAATTACTATTTGAAGCCATTATTTGCATATTTGAAGTAAATTTTAGAATTTTTCTATAATTGTGATTAGATTAAAATGGTTTCATGTCAAAAGAGACAAATTGAGTCGACGACTCTCTCTTCATCAATGCAAAGGCTCAATCAAGATTTACTTCAGTATTTAAAGGAAATAAGTGTATACAAGATCAAGTTTTTGAGAGTCCGGGAGGAGAAATTGAATGAGTTATTACCGAGCAAAGGTGGGAAAACTTTTGTTAAACCACCAATAAAGCTGATGCAAATGTTTTAAAGGAGTTCTACGCCAATGTAATCTATTTTGAAGATGGAATCATCAAGTGTGGGGATTTCCTGTTGAATTTAACGCCGCCCGCATCAACACCTTTTACGGAGTCCCAAAATCTTATAGTTGTCATTATGAATCCTTTAGTACGATGGAAGGCCCCCTGAATGATGTGATCAACTTTCTCACTGATGGGAAAGGAACATGGAAGATACAGCGAGAACAGGTAAATTTTTCTGCTTCCATGATGAATGCCACCTCTAAGGCGTGACACTATTTCATTTCTTAGGAGAACGGGTAAACTTTTTTGCTTCCATGTTGAATACCACCTCTAAGGCGTTGCACTATTTTGCCCCCTGAATGATGTGATCAACTTTCTCACTGATGGGAAAGGAACGTGGAAGATTAAACAAGAGAAGGTAAATTTTTCTGCTTCCTTGATGGGAAAGGAACATGGAAGATAAAACAGCGAGAACGGGTAAATTTTTCTGCTTCCATGCCTGAATGCTACCTCTAAGGCGTGACACTGTTTCATTTTCTCTACTCTGTTACCAATTTATCACCATAGTGAGGTAACTAGAGATATAGTTATTCTAAATTTCTGTATTTAGAAAAATATAACTATAAATGTAGGGAGAATTATTTTTAAGAATATATTGACTACGGCAAGAAGTGAGACAAGTGGAGGTCTAGGACATCCTGACCTTATTTATGCACTTTGCCAACTTTATGGAGTGGAAACTGGAGATGAAGAATGTGTTACCCTATGAAACCCATTAGTAAGGCCAATTGGAAAACTGATGAATCCCATGTGAAATGGAGAACTGGAAGTATGAGTCAAGAACCTTCTACTAGTAGAGATGTCCCCTCTACAAGTTATGAACTTCCACCTTCTAGTTCCCCTACTCTGATTGATTTGATGAATGAGTTGACCATGCAGCAGAAGAGCATAGAATGAATAAATGAAAGGATTGAAGGTTTAAAACGTCGACATGATTACAGTGAGTACCTTTAGATGATTTCAAATTTTGAGGTATCTTATTACGAAGCTCAGGTCCGACACTACAGAGGTGAGCCTAATGTTACTTTCCCTGAGTGCCCCGGATATACTCAGTATCAGCCCAATCCACCTGCTAATCAAGGAGATGAAGACATAGTTTGAGATTTCGATAATTGAATGTAATTGATGTACTTGAACTTGTACTTTTATTTCTGTGATCTTTTGTAATATAAATGGATGTTTATGTATATTTGAACTTTCATTTTTATTATTATGTTGTACTTGGATGATTTTTAATTTTTGTTTTAAAGTTAGTGTTATAGTTAATTTTGCATGCGTAGTATAATAGATGTTGAGTAGTATTTTGGAATGTCATGTGATTTTTATTTCGCATTTTAATTGTAATTGTTTTGTTTAGTATTGTAGTTGTATTAGGAAATATTGTGCTTGTTTAATATTTTAGTTTTATACTTATTTCAAAATTTCATTACTAAGAAATTTTTCTAATGATTTATGTGTAGAAAGCTCCTAATATTACAGACTAGGAGAAGTAGAAATTTTAGGAAGGCTTGTAAAAATTTCAAAATGATGAAAATGCCCAAAATGTTGAGGTATGAATTATATTTAGAGTTTTTCTATCCACCTGTATTATTTCATATTGAAAAATTTAAGTTTGGGGGAGGGAAGAAAAAGATTAATTATTAGATGTCCTCTATTTCAATCTTTTTAAAAATTATTAATATGATTTTATGTAGTGAATTTAATTCAGGTAACTATATTTTGTAGCTATTTAAATATTATGGTAGATTCAAAGAAATATTTTTGTAATGAAAATTAACTTTTTAACTTAAGATATTTAGTATAAGAGAATAAGATTATAGTTAACTATTTAAAGTAAAGCAAACTATATTTTGAAGTATTAAGAATCTGGAAATTCATTTGAGAAGAAAAGATTGAGGCTCACTGATGTAAAAGCTATGAAATATGTTTAAGGTAATGAAATACTTTGAGTTTCAAATTTAGGAAAAGAAAGGGGATGTTTAAAATCATTAAAGGCTATCCAGATATAGTAATCATCACTTGAAAAAGGAAAAATAAAGGATTGAAAATAATTCCTGAAAAGAAAAGAAAAATATATAGGATTGAAAGCAATCCAAATGAAAAAGAGAAAAGAAAGAAACTGAAATGAAAAGAAAAAATATATAGGATTGAAAACAATCCAAATGAAAAAAGAGAAAAGAAAGAAAAAAAAAAAGAAAAATATATAGGATTGAAAGCAATCCAAATGAAAAAGAGAAAAGAAAGAAAAAAAAAATTAAAAATAAAAGTGAGGAGAAGCTTGAGGATATGCCTAATAAAAATTTGGCTTCACTGGACCTACCTAAAGGGAAAACTTAAATACATTCCTGAACTTATATTTATGGAATAGATCTTTTACTAGTAGAGTTCTCATGAAGTTCCTATCTTTTGAATATTCTAAGTGACTTAATATTGCAACATATAGTCATTCTTGAAATGAATAGAAGACTAGAACTCTTAAACTTGATGACTAGATAATCTTGTGGCTACAGAGTTAATTCAATTACTTGAATTCTTTCTGAAAATCTCACTAGGAGATTTATTTAAATCAAACTTATAGTATTTCTAAATTAAAACTTTACTAAAATAGATCATAACTTTTAGATAGTACTAAAATTACTTGAGGACAAGTAATAGTTAAGTTTGAGGGATTTTGACCAAAAGAAAATATGTTGANGACTAGAACTCTTAAACTTGATGACTAGATAATCTTGTGGCTACAGAGTTAATTCAATTACTTGAATTCTTTCTGAAAATCTCACTAGGAGATTTATTTAAATCAAACTTATAGTATTTCTAAATTAAAACTTTACTAAAATAGATCATAACTTTTAGATAGTACTAAAATTACTTGAGGACAAGTAATAGTTAAGTTTGAGGGATTTTGACCAAAAGAAAATATGTTGAGATTTTCATACGTATTTTATACTGTTTTTGATGATATTGCACTTTAAAGAAAGGTATTTTTGATTTTTTGTTGCAGGAATGATGAAATAGGGTCATTGGAGCAAAAAGATGCAAAAAGGAGCGAATTTGGAGTGAAAAGGACCAAAATGTGAAGAATTAAACTAGTGCGTCGACGACGCCATCGACCCCGCTGACGGTGAGAATTTCCAGAGACTCGAGAATTAATTCATTAAGAAGGTCCACCGTCGGCGCCCTCGAGGCCACCAATGGCAAGCTCGACAGTTATGACCAACTAGGCTTTGGATGAGGACAAATTTTGAATGGATGCTTAGGTAACTCTTGGAAAAGCTCATCCACAACTTTAAAAGAAGATTTTGACCAAAAATTGAAGAGACTCTAGAGGTCCTGAAGGTTAGAGAGGTTCCATTAGTGTATAAAGAATTTACTAGAGTGTAAAAATTGTGAGGAATTCTTTGAGAGATTGTAAGAGTGGAGGGAAACTGAGAGATTTCTTCCTCGTTGCCGCTTTGAAGATGAATTTTGTGTGTTGTAAGGAAAGGAAGAGATTCAGAGGAACTTTGAGGATTTTTCTTGGGGAGAAATTAAAGATAAGTTTATTTATTGTTGTAGTTTGTATGACTTTGATTTTATATATGAATTTTTAAGTTTTTTTGTGTTTTCCCCATGAGATTTGAGTAATTTTCTTTATCTTTCTCCTTGTCTTGAGATTTGTGAAATGGTGATTTGAATTGGTGAAGCCATGAAAATGTCTAAGAAATTGTTATGATATTTTCACTTTGATCTTAATTTATTTTCAATCTGGCCAATTGATTTATTAAAATATGTTGAGTTTTACAACTAAAGTGAAGATNCTCCTTTCTTTACAACACACAGAATTCCTCTTCGAAGCGGAAAGGAGGAAGAAATCTCTCACTNATCGAAGTGATAAGATCATCACAATTTCTTTAACATTTTCTTGGCTCAACTAATTCAAATCACCATTTCAAAAATCACAAGACAAGGAGAAAGACAGAGAAAACTACTCAGATCTCATGGGGAAAACACAACAAAACTTACAAAGTCATATAAACTACAACAAGTAAATAAACTTATCTCTAATTTCTCCCCAAGCAAACTCCTTGAAGTTCCTCTAAATCTCCTCCTTTCTTTACAACACACAGAATTCCTCTTCGAAGCGGAAAGGAGGAAGAAATCTCTCACTTTCCCTCCACTCTTACAATCTCTTGAAGAATTCCTCACAATTAGACTCTCTACTAAACTCTTTATACTCTAATGGAACCTCTCTAACCATAAGGACTTCTCCAAATTAGGCCAAAATCTTCTTTTAAAGTTGTGGATGAGTTTTCCCAAGAGTTGCCTAAGCACCCCTCCAAAATTCATCCTCATCCAATGCATTGTTGGACAAAATCGCCGATCTCATTATCGGCGGCCTAGAGGGCACCGTCGGTGGGCCTTCTAAGTGAATTAAATCTGGAGTCTCGGGAAAATCCTGTCGTCCGCGTCGTTGGCTTGCCGTCAATGCCCTAGTTCAAATCTTCACATTTTATTCCTTTTTGCTCCAAATTCTCTCTATTTTGCATCTTTTTGCTCTAATGACCCTAATTTATAATTCCTGCAACAAAACATCAAAAATACCTTTCTTTAAAGTGCAACATCATAAAAAATAGTGTAAAATATGTATGAAAATCTCAACATATTTTCCTTTGGTCAATCAGTAAAGACATTTGCCGAGTTGGAGCACATGTTTGTGAAGAGATTTGTTTGAGCACAACATCATGTTACCATTAGAGGTCATAGTGGAAAGGCAAAAGTTTAACGAGACTTTAGTGGATTATATATTGAGGTGGAGAAACTTAAGCATGAAATGCAAGCCTCAGCTACGGGAACAACATGTTATTAAGATTCTACTTAAACGAATTCATGGTCCAGTAGCTTTCATGCTTAAGGGACTCACCATCAAGTCCTTTGAGAAACTGATAAGCAAGGTCAACAGTCTACAAGAAGAAGTCAAGCACATGGAGTCCCAAGAAAAGGCTGACAGGAACAATAGCGATAGTTGATAAAAGGAAGCATTCTCATAAAAATCCCCAACTGTTGTCAAAGCATATTCAGCCTCAACAGTAGCATCAGACACAACAATTTGGCCAGTCTAGCCAGCATTCATACCGGAAAGGACCGTTCCGGGTAGATGATAGGTGGGGTCCAACTTTTTCAGAATGGATGAAAAGAGTGAAATTTTTAAATGATGAAGCTTTGCCAAAGATGTTTAAAAATTAAATTAAGAAGCCCAAGTTCAGATTTCTAGAGCCAAAGAAGCCAAATGAAGATGACAAGAAGTATCATCCCAATTTCTTCCCTTATCACAAGATGTTGGGACACACAATAGAGGGATGTTTCCATTTCAAGCAGAGGCTTGAGATGCTTCTTAAAGAAGAAAATATAACAATCTAGAATGAATATTTAAAAGAACCTGAAAGAGGTTCTGTAAATATGATTTTGGCAAACACGATCACTTCAATAGATCCATATTCAAAAGAAGATGGATGGAGCACAGTTTGGAGCAAATCATCCAAGAAGGTACTAGATCGGATTTAGACCGCTTCAGCATGAGCTCCCATCTAAAGTCTAGCCTGCCTAGCCTAAGTCAGATATTTCACCAGAGAAATCACCGCAACCAAGGAAAATGAAGATGTCATCATGAAGGCCGATAACACGAGGGGTAGGATAAATGTTGCCTCGGTAAGATTAGTTATCTCAAATTCAGGGGAAAAAAATCCTCCAACCTCTGACTGTGTATAATTATCTATTTGACCCACTGGGGTCTTTTGAAAATAATGATTATGATTTTAACTACATTTTAACTTTCTCTAGTGATAACATAATTGACTTTATCCAATATAACTCCGATCTCATTTTTAAAACTGATCCTAAAATCATATGTAAGCATGATGAACATACTGATAAGATTGAAGAAGATATCGATAACACAGGTAATGATAGCGCCAGGAGTGAGGAACCAGTCCTTGAGGACCATGGTGCACCGTTTGCCATTAATTTGGATTTCTCAAACATAGAAGGGACACCAAAAGCCTTGCCAACAACATCACAAGAAGAAGAAGAAGAAGAGATCACATAAGTGAATCTAAGGATTGGAAAGGTATTACCCCCAAGAACAACTCCAATGGACAAAGGAAAACAAATAATCACTCGAGAAGAGCCACCTCCACCTCTGTCAATGGAAGAGAGACATAACCAAATAAGGATTGGGGGATTGTATAAAGTGGATTGTAACGTACTAGCTCATCATAAATGTTATCGACCAAACTAAGCATCTATGAAGCTTTGATCTTGCTAAAAGAGAAGAGAGACTCTCTGGTTAGAGCTTTACTTGATCCACAGATTTCCTTAGCCCAATTGGCTAACACATCCTCAGATGATTTGTTCATTAAAGGAAGAACCTAGAATAACCTTCACAGATGATGACTTGTTTCTCGACACCAACAACCACAACCGACCGCTCTACATCTTCGTTAGTATCAACAGATTTATGTTGTCTAGAGTTTTGGTAGATCCGCGAGCATGACTCAACTTAATGAGTGTACAGATGTTGGCTTACTTTGATATTGATGCTCAGGAACTTAGAGCCAATAAGAAGATGTTAAAAAGATTAAACCAGAAGGGAGGAAAATCCCTTGAATTGAGTACTTTTAATGAAAGTTAAAGAGCTAGTAACAACCACAAAATTTCATATCATCGACATAGAGACCTCTTTCAATGCTTTATTGGCTGACCATGGATTCACGAGCATAACATGGTTATGTCGTCACTACATCAATGCATCATGTAATTCAAACAAGGATAAGAACATTGCATTAAAGGGGATCTTAACCATTTTTAGTTCATGAAGTGGGCATCCACGAAGTTGCCGCCTACTACGCACCTCCAAAGAAGATTGTCTTTTTCTATGAAATTCTGCCAAGTGAGATGGAAGACTTAGAAGTATCACAAGATTAAGGTCATTCAACTCTGCTTTAATGATCTACTACCATTTCATCACAACAAGCTAGTAGAGGTTCTTTTAGCCTTAGCAACCAAAATCAAGGTCAGGGACGTGGACGAGGAAGAACCAACATGATTGTTGAAATGACTAGGCCAACCATCAGCGTTAATGTGGAAGAAAGTTCTTATGAAGAAATAATGATGAAAAAATAGAAGAAACCTCAATTCGAGATTTCCTTGAAAGATGTGGAGAAGAGTGAATATGAGTCAATGTATGATCGAATCAACCACTACATGCATGTCATTACCCTTACTCTGATCCACTCTCGAAAGGTTGAGAGTTTAGAGGTCAGGGAAGTGTGTAACATTGGTTTGAAGCTGATCAAGTTTTATTGTACTTCCCCTTCTACTAGCGATGAAAATCTAGTACATTTGGAAGAAAATTATAATGAATTAATGAAATTACCATTTGGCTAATTTTCTCCTTGTTTACAAAAGTTAATTCAACAACGATATGTGCCAAAGCAAATGCGCAAGGATAAGATACAACTCTTTAAGAAATTGTGGAATGTTAAAATTTGAGCTCTGAATTTGAAAGAATGTCTCAAATTTGATACTATAAGACCTATCGATGACTCGAAATTTTGTATGGTTGTTAATAGCAGATTGGAAGAGGATTGCCTCGATGGGGAGGATGACTCTAAAGATTGACCAAAGAAAAATAAGTTGAGATTTCAATACCTATTTTATAATATTTTTTATGATATTGCACTTTAAAGAAAGGTATTTTTGATATTTTTTTGCAGGTATGATGAATTGTGGTCATTGGAACAAAAAGATGTAAAAAGGAGCAAATTTCGAGTGAAAAGGACAAAAAATATGAAGATTTGAATTAGGGCGCCGACGGCGAGCCCAACGGTACCGACGGCGAGAATTTCCTGAGACTTCAGATCAATTATTTTAGATGGCCCACCGACAGTGCCCTCGAGGCCACCGATGGAGAGATCGGCGATTAATTCAAATGGTGCATTGAATGTGGACAATTTTTGGAGAGATGCTTAGGAAACTCTTAGAAAAACTCTTTACAACTTTAAAAGAAGATTTTGGCCAAAAATCAAAGAGGCTCTAGAGTGCTGGAGATTAGAGAGGTTCCAGTTGTGTGTAGAGAGTCTAATTTAGAGGAATTCTTCGAGAGATTGTAAGAGTGGAGGGAAAGTGAAAGATTTCCTCCTCCTTGCCGCTTAAGAAGAATTTTGTGTGTTGTAAAGAAAGGAAGAGATTCAGAGGAACTCTGAAGAGTTTGCTTGGGGACCAATTAGAGATAAGTGTTATTTACTTGTTGTAGTTTGTATGACTTTGCTTTTATATACAAATTGTGAGTTTTATCGTGTCTTCCCCATGAGTTCTGAGTAGTTTTCTTTGTCTTTCTCTTTGTCATGAGATTTGTGAAATGGTGATTTGAATTGGTTGAGCCTTAAAAATGTTAATATAGTTGTGATGATCTTTTCACTTTGATCTTAATTTACTTTCAATCTAGCCAATTGATTTGTTAAAATATGTTGNTAAAAAGAATATATAAGTGAGGAGAAGCTTGAGGAGTTGCCTAATCAAAAATTGGCTTCACTTGAACCTACCTAAAGGTAAATCCTAAATACATTGCTGAACTTATATTTATGGAATAATATCTTTAATAGTAGTGTTCTCATGAAGTTCCTAACATTTGAATATTCTAAGTGACTTGATATTACAACATATAGTCATTCTTGAAATGAATAGAAAAGTAGAACTCTTAAACTTGATGACTAGATAATCTTGTGGCTATAGAGTTAATTTTATTACTTGAATTAGAACTCTTAAACCTGATGACTAGATAGTCTTGTACCTACAAAGTTAATTTAATACTTGAAATTTTTCTGAAAATCTTACTAAGGTATTTACTTAAATCAAACTTATAGTATTTCTGAATTAAAACTTTACCACAGTAGATCAAAAGTTTTATATAGTACTAAAATTACTTGAGGACAAGTAATAGTTGAGTTTGGGGGATTTTGACCATAATATTTACTTAAATCAAACTTATAGTATTTCTGAATTAAAACTTTACTATAATAGATCATAACCTGATGTAGTAGTAAAATTACTTGAGAAAAAGAAATAGTTAAGTATGGGGGATTTTTACCAAAGAAAAATATGTTGAGAATTTCATACATATTTTACACTGATTTTGATGATATTGCACTTTAAAGAAAAGTATTTTTGATGTTTTATTGTAGGTATGCTTAATTATGGTCACTGGAGCAAAAAGATGCAAAAAGGAGCGAATTTAGGGCAAAAAGGACCAAAATATGAAGATTTGATCTTGGGCGCCGACGGTGGGTTTTCCCGAGAGTCCAGAGTTAGATATTCTAGAAGGTCGCCGATGGCGAGAACGGCGGTTCTCTCAATAGATGCATTGAATGTAGACAATTTTTTAATGGACGCTTAGGCAGTTTTTGAAAACTCTTCTACAACTTTAAGAGAAACATTTTGGAGGCCAAAAAAGGGGGAGTCCAACGAGTCCAGAGAGTCCAGAGAGTTCGGAGAGTCTAAGGAGTCCAGTGAAGTGTAATTTAGGGTTACGTATTGTGAGGAATTCTTCGAGAGATGGTAAGAGTGGAAGGAAAGTGAGAGATTTCTATCTCTTTGCTGCTTCGAGGGAGAATTATGTGTGTTGTAAAGAAAGGAAGAGATTCAGAGGAACTTTGAGGAGTTTCTTGAGGAGGAATTCAAGATAAGTTCTACTTACTTATTATAGTTTGTAAGACTTTGCTTTTATATATGAAATCCAAGTTTTGTCATATCTTCTCCATGAGTTCTGGTTATATTTCTCTGTCTTTCTCCTTGTCTTTAGATTTTGTGAAATGGTGATTTGAATTGGTTGTGCCATGAGAATGTTNCTTATTGGGCGTAGAATTGGAGATTTTAGAGTGACAGACTAAAATCCCTAATTCGGTCATATCACTTGGGTGCTGAAGTGTCGATGTTAGCCCTCAGACAAGGGAAATTTGGGAGCTTCGATGTGAGAGTCGGTATCCTCCCAGCCTAGCCGTAGATTTAGTAACCAAACATAGGATTAATCAATGTTCTTTATGCCTAAACCAAAGGGTAAAGAAGAGGTATGATCCTATTTGGCACAATCCAATTTGAACTGATTCACTTTATCCATTCACTATAATTTCCTTGACAAGGAGAAGGATGTTTTCTTATATATTAAATTTCAAATTAGAAACTTTATTAGTCTAATTAGTTATTTAAGAGTTATTAAAATTACATATTTATTTCAATTGCCTATTAGTGACAAATAAGAAATTTNTTCCTGAAAAGTTGGGTGCAAATAAATAGAGAAATAGAAAATATCAGGTGTAGAATTTGAGATTTTAGAGTGACAGACTAAAATCCTTAATTTGGTCTTATCGTTTGGGTGCTGAAGTGTAGAGGTTAGCCCTCAGGCAAGGGGAACATGGGAGCTTCGAAGTGAGAGCCAGTATCCTCCCAGCCTAGCCGCGGATTTAGTAACCAAGTATAGGATTAGTCAATGTTCTTTATGCCTGGTCCAAGGGGTAAACAATAGGTATGCTCCTATTTGACACAATATAATTTAAACCGATTCAATTTATACATTCGCTTAAATTTCTTGACAAGGAGAATGATGCTTTCTTATATATTGAACTTCACATTAGAAACTTTATTCGTAAANGTTGGAAGTTGGGCGCAAATAAATAGGGAAATAAAATTATCGGGCATAGAAATGGAGGTTTTAGAGTGACAGACTAAAATCCTCAATTGGCCCTATCGTTTAGGTGTTGAAGTGTAGATGTTAGCCCTCAGGTGAGGGAAATGTGGGAGCTCCAAAGTGAGAGTCGGTATCCTCCCAGCCTAGCCGCAGATTCAGTAAACAAGTGTACGATTAGTCAATGTTTTTTATGCGTGAACCAAAGGGTAAAAAATAGGTATGCTCCTATTGGCACAATATAATTTGAACTAATTCACTTTTGCCATTCACTATAATTTCTTGAAAAGGAGAAGGATGCTTTCTTATATATTGAATATCACATTCAAACATTCATTTGTATAATTAGTTATTTAATAGTTATTAAAATTACATATTTATTTCAATTATCTATTAGTGACAGATAAGCAAATTGAACTTTGTTGTTGTGATTAAAGTATTGTTTTTCTAAAATCTTAGTTTGTAGTTCTAATCTTATTCCCTGTGGGATTGATATCTAAGACTCCATTAGAGCCCTATATTACTTGAGTGATACGTATACTTGTGTTGATAAGTGTGACTTTGCACAATTATTGAATATTTTATACACATCTTTATCAAATCTATAACTGTTATCAAGTTTTTGGCGACTCTATTAGAGCCCTATATTACTTGAGTGATACGTATACTTGCGTTGATAAGTGTGACTTTACAATTATTGAATATTTTTATACATACATCTTTATCGACTCTATAACTGCTATTAAGTTTTTGGTGCAGTTGCTGAATTATATACATCCATCTTTATCGAATCCATAACTGTAATTAAGTTTTGGTACAGTTGCTGAGGAATTAAATCTTTTAGCAGCAGTATTAAATCTGTCCATATTTATCTTATATTTTAAGCATATATAAAGTCGCTGTGAAGTTTTTGGCGCCGTTTCATTCATATTTATCAAATTTATAACTGTCATTAAAGTTTTGGTAAGTTGCTGAGGAATTAAATATTTTAGCAGCAGTATTAAATACTTATGTTTTTAAGCATATATAAAGTCGCGGTCAGCGTCATGAAATGGTTTTGACATCAATGAACTACCATTAGTGGCATCGATAATTGATGTAAGAGATCCAACTAATCCTTTATAAAAAGTTTGAATTATTAACCAATCTGGTATAACATGGTGTGGACACTTTCCTAAAAGTTATTTAAATCTTTCCCATGCTTCATAATAGATTCCCCGTCAAACTGATTAAAAGATGTAATATCATTTTTAAGCTTTGCAGTTTTTTATGGTGGAAAATATTTAGCAAGGAATTTTTGTGCTAAATAACCCCAAGGTCTGATAGATTCAGGTTCGAACAAATTCCACCACATCTTAGCTTTATCCCTCTGTGATAAAGGAAATAGCTTAAATCTTATGGCATCATCTGATACACCATCGTATTTAAATGTTGTGCACAACTCTAGAAAATTGGCAATATGTAAATTTGGATCTTTAGTTGGTGATCCCCCAAACTAATTATTTAATACCATTTGGATAATAGCAGGTTTAATCTCAAATGAATTTGCCACTATAGTAGGTTTTTGAATACTACAATCTTGATGAATTTCAGCATTTTGATTATTTTGGCTTGTCATTTCTGCAATTTTTTTGGATTTTTCAAAATTTATAATTTCTTTTTTCTGATTTTTCTAACAATTCTTACTAATTCAGAATCGTAGGGCACTAGTTCTTCAGAACTTGAACTACACATACACTAACATATAATAAAATAAATAAAAATAAATAAGATAAGATAAGATAACTTAAAGTTTAAATAAGACATTCTAAAAATAGAAATTTACTTTGAAAATCAATTTCCCCCAAGCAACGACACCAAACACTTGATCCCTAGATACTGCTAATATGCACAGTTCAACAAAAATTCAGATTATATTTCACTTATATTTCCTTACTTTACAACAAAACAAAAAACTTGATCCTGAAAAAAAAATAAGAATTTAACTTTTAATTTATATATATTAGGATAGTACACAAGTATACGTATCATTATCACGTAATATAGGGCTTTTTGATTAAGACCAGAATATCAAACCCATAGGGAGAATACGCAATATGCACTATTGAACAACAAACTTTCTATTTTTAATAAATAGATAATTATCTAAACTAAAGATGATTTTTGCAGTAATAAAAATTTTAATATTTTTTGTATTTTCAATATTTTGATAGAACAATAACAATTTAAAAAAAATAACTAGAGTTTTTTTGTAGAAGAAAAGCACTAAATATGAAAATATCTTTCTTCTTGTTATGCATAAGTAAAAGTATAGGAATTCTGTTGTGAAAGTATGTAAATTGTGTTATTCCAAATAGGAGGAATAATATTCTTTACCCTTACTAGAGATGCTATAAAGAACATTCGCTAATTTAAATTTTGAATAGTTCTGAAGACCGGTTAGGCAGGAAAGATACTAGCTCTCACTCTAGAGTTCCCTTGATTCCCTCCACCTGAGGGCTAACTTCTCATTTCATAACCTAAAACAATAAACCAAGTTGGGGGCTTCAACATGTCACTTTAGAGTCCTCTAATTCTACACCCTTCAATGAATATTTCCCTATTTATTTGCACACAATCATATGAACTACATCTCATTCATACAACCTCATATGATTCTTTCCAATTGTTGACTGAGACAATACCAGCCTAGTTCTTACTTGTTCTCACAACAAATTTTAACATCTAGATTGGCCAAATCAAGAAGTAAATGAAGTGCGTGGATTTAAATCATCACAACTTCTTCCATCATAGAAGATCAATATTTTCCACAGCTTCTGTCCAAAACTTAATTACTTATCATTTTAAGAAGAAAGATAAAGAAAACTACTCAGAATTCATGGAGAAAACAAAACCACACTTTAGTTTAAAAGAAGAAATCATTGTCAAACCAACAACAAGTATCAATTAAAACCAAAAGTACTCTAAAAAAAGATAAAAACTTATCTCAAGTCCTCCACCAAACACTTGAAGTTCCTTTGATTCTCTTCTCTTTACAACACTCAAAATAAAATAACAAAAAGGGATAAAATAAAAGTAAAAGTGGGGCCTAAGAATCTCTCCGAACTAACTCTCCAAATGAGAGCTTTGAAAACTCTCCAATACTTTTAGGACTCCTTTCTAAGTCCTCTCTTCTTTGTTTTATAATTTTCCAAAAGGTGCCTTGGTTTCTCTTCAAAATATGTCTAGATTCGATGTATTTCCCCAAGAGATGCATCCTTTCATGATAATTTTCATCCATGGTGGTTATAAATACCTATTAAACCAATGGGTGCCTCAAAAACCTCTTCAAAATTAGTAGAAATCAAATTTACTCATCCAAGAATTGCCACTGGCGCTTTAGAGTGGGGCTTCTGGCGCTTAGGCATGGCCTTCTCTGTTTAACCAGTGCTTAAGCGTCGGATCTGGCGCTTAGGCGCCAAAACACTTTTGCACATTTTTCACCTTTTTGCTCCAAATTTGATCCTTTTTCACTCCTTTAAGCATTTTTTCCACTTTTACCTGTATCTGCAAGAAAAATACAAAAATACCTTCCATTAAAGTGCACTATCTCAAAAATAGATATAAAAATGTGTCTAAAAATAATATATACATCAGGTATATCAATCAACAAGAGCATTATCTCCTTGAGAAATCCAGTAGAAAGTTACAATAGGTATATGTTCAAGCAGCTTCATTGTATATTGGTGGTATTCTGCTAACCTTGGCTTCAAAATCTTATATAGTCTTGTGACTTGTTGAATGACGAGTTGGGAATCGCCATAAATGGCAATATCCGTTATATCCATCGAGATTGCTAATTCCAACCCAGTAATTAAGGCTTCACATTCTATTTCTTTGTTGGTACATGGCTCTGTCAGGTGATAGAAGAATCTCAGCATGCCCTTATTTGGCGTGATGAAGATCAAACCAATTCTTGCTTTGCCTGGTATTACTGCTCCTGATCCTTTATCTTTTCTGGCTGATGAAGCTCCATCAAAGTACATATCTCAGCATTGCACACTGGAGAATTCTTTTATGTAATACCTATTCATCTGACAGTTCGTCATTAAAAGGATACCCTGCCGGAAGTGGGTGTGTAACGAGAAAATCTACTAAAATATGTCCCTTGATTGCACGTACAGGAACAAACATTATATCAAATTACAATAAAATCATCGACCAGCTTACTAGGCGTCTTGAGAGTGTTGGTCGAATCATCAAATATTTCAGCATATTAACTTTGAAATTATAGTTACCTTATGAGAAAGCATGTAATGTATAAGCTTCTGGGCGGCAAAAATCAAAGCTAGACAATGCTTCTCAATAGAGAGATACCTTATCTCTGTTGGTACTAGAGTTCAACTCAGGTAGTAGAGTGTATTTTCTTTACTCTTGTTATTGACTTAGGCTAAGAGGGCCCCAAGAGAGTCATATCAGGTCACGGTATAAAGTATTAAAGGTTTTCTTGAGATAGGGGCTACCAAAATAGGAGATGTCATTAAATATTGTTTAATGTTCTCAAAAGGCCACTGACATTTCTCTTCCCAAATGAATTTGGTGTCCTTCTTAACTAATGTCGAGAACGACTGACACCTACCTGAGAGATTAGAAAAAAAAGCATCTCAGATATGTTAATTATCCTTAAAAGGAATGTAGTTTTTTCAAAGTTTTGGTTGGGGGGCATTTCCAAGATAGCTTTAATCTCATCTGGGTTGATCTCGATTCCCCAATAATGGACAACGAATCCTAGAAATTTTCTGGAGGTAATGCTGAAGGCGCACTTTAAGGGGTTCATCTTAAGATCATAATGTCATAATCGTTCGAACACAATCCTCAAATCATACAAATGGTCTCTGTTTTGTTTACTCATGATGATTAAATCATCCACATAGCACTCCACTTGGTTTTGAATAAGATCATAAAAAATCTTTGTCTAGCTCGTTGTTATGTCACTCCAGCGTTCTTTAACCCAAACGACATCACTGTAGAGTAGAAAATCCCAATAGATGTTCTAAAGGCTGTAAGTGCTGCATCTTCTAGAGATATCTTGAATTGGTTGTGTCCCGACGATCCATCCATAAAGGAAAAAATCTCATGTGTGAAAGCGATATCCACCATCATTTCTAGTATTGGCAAAGGCAATTCATCCTTTGGACATGCTTTGTTCAAATCCCTAAAGTCAACACATACATGGATTTGTCCATTTTTCTTCTTAACTAGCACAATGTTAGCTAACCATGTGGGGTATTGCTCTTCTCTAATAAAGTTAGCATCTATTAAATTTTTTACCTCGGCATTGACTTGCTGCTCTATTTTGAGGCGCATTCTTCTAGGGGCTTATTTTACTGGGGTCATATCTTTGTCCACCCCGAGTTTATGAACTGTAATTTATGTTGACAGTCCTGACATTTCATCATAACTCCATATGAAGCAATCTTTGAATTATGTTAACAGTTTTATCAACTCTAAAAATTCTTAATCGTTGAGTAGAGAACTTATAAATGTAGGTATGGGCTATTCTTCCGTCTCGAGGCTAATTTCCTTCAATTCATCAATAGTTGATTTGATTTCTTCTTCAAATTCTGGTGGAGCATCTTCTATTAGCTAATCAATAGAGTCATCCTCCACATCGAGACAATCATGTTCTGATTTATTAATGATAATTATGCAAAATTATGAATCATCGACTGGTCTGACCGTACCAAATCAGAGACCCTCTTTTGAGTTGGGAATTTGACTTTTAACAACCCATAATTTTTCAAAAAGTTGTAATTTATCTTTTGGCATTCACTTTAGTAAATGTTTCAGTTGAATTAACTTTTTAACACAAGGCGAAAAGTAACCAAAAGGTAATTTCATTAATTCATTAGGATCATCATCTAAATTGCCATGATTTTCAAGATTGGCAGAAGTTGAAGCAAGGTAAAATTTGATTGGCTTTGAACCAGCTCTATGGACCTCCTTAACCTCTAAACTCTTGATCTTTTGGGGGCGAATTCGAGAAAGGGTCATGGCATTCAAATAGTGGTTTATCCGATGATGCATTATCTCATAACAGCTTCTCTCCACATCTTCTAAGGATATCTCGTACTGTGGTTTCTTTAGTTTTGTTATCATTATTTCATCTTCAGAACTTTCTTCATCATCAATGTTGATGTTTGGCCTAGTGTGTTGAACTATCAAGTTGGTTCTTTCTTGTCCATGTCCCCAACCTTGACCTTGGGTGCGAGAACTAAAAGAACTCCCACCAACTCATTGCAAAAGAGTGGTGGAAGATTGCTGAAGCGAAGTTGAATGACTTCCTCTTTTTGATTCTTTTGAATCTTATACTTTATTTGCCACAACTTCATGAGAGAAGATGGTTTTCTTTAGAGGCACATAATAGGTGGCATCTTCGTGAATGTCAACTTCATGAACTGAAAGTGGTTGTAAATCTCTCTTGATGCAATGTTCTTGTCCTTCCTTGTAGTACTTAATGCACTGGTGTAGAGACGACGGAACCATATTGTGTTTATGAATCCATGGTTGACCCAGTAGAGCATTGAAAGAGGTCTCGGTGTCAATAATATGGAATTTAGTGGTTGTTACTAATTCTCCTACTTTCATAAGTAATCTAATGGATCCCAAGACTCTCTCTCCCTTTTGGTTAAATACTCTTAACATCATTTTATCGGTTGTAAGCTCCTGAGCTTTAATGTCCAAATAGGTCAATGTTCGTAGAATCATCAAGCTGAGGGATGCTCCAGGATATACCAAAACTCTGGCGACACAAATCTGCCGATGTTAACGGAGATATAGAGTGGACGATTATGGTCGATGATACCGAGCAACAAGTCCTCATCTGTAAATTTTACCCCTAGGTGCTCTTTCAATGAGAAAGTTTCATCCAAGGATGTGATGGCCAACTAGGCTAAGAAAATCTCTAGATCAAGAAAAGTTGTAACCAGACACTCTCTCATCTCCTTTGACATGATTTGAGTGTCCTAAATGCTTAGTTTGGCTGACAACTTCTTAAGATAAGCTAGCATGTTGTAATCCACTTTGTATGATCCTCTGATCTTTACTTGGTTGTGTGTTTCTTCTGCTGGAGGAGGTGGAGGTAGCTCTTCTTGAGTTAATATTTGCTTTCCTTTATCCATTGGAGCTAACCTCGAGGGTAATACTTTCCCGCTCTATAAGTTCACTTCTATAATTTCTTCTTCTTGAGAAGCTGTAGGTGAATCTTTTGGTGTTTCTTCTTTGTCAGAAAGATCTAAGTTGATCGCAAGTAGTGCATCGTAACACTCGAGGATTGGTTCCTCACTCTTGACACAGTCGTAATTGATGTTGTTGATGTCTTCTTCAGTCTTGCTAACAGGTTCATCAGACTTAAGTACGATTTGAGGATCGATTTAGGAATCAATATCAAAGCTAGATTGGTCATAATCGATTACGTTATCACTAGAAACATTTTAAACGTTGCTAAAATCATAATCTTTTTATTCATAAGTCCCTGGAGGAGCATAATAAAAATCATACAAGGTCAGGGGTTCGAGGATTTATTTCTAAAATCTTAGACAACTAATCTAGCAGAGGTAGCCCCTATCCTACCTCCCATGCTATCAGTCTTCGTGGTTGTGTTCTTCTTCTTAATCTTTGGTGGTAGTGGATTTCCTAGAAAAAACCTCCGCTCTGGTTTGGTAGGTTGAAGACTCTAAACGAAGGCTTGCCTTGATGCATTCTGAATTTGGTCCAGTACACTCTTGACCTTGTTCCAAGTCGTACTCCATCTTTTTTTACTAGCATATGGGTCAATTAGAGAGACTTCCTCAACTGAAGTCATATTTACAGAACCTCTTTCAGGTTCTTTTAAATAATATTGTTATATTTCCTTCCTTAAGATTTTTCTCGAGTCAATCCTTTAAGACGAAACAGTCCTCTATAGTGTCTCCAAGCATCCTGTGATATGGGAAATAATTAGGTTAATCCCTCTTGTCGGCCTCTTCGGGTTTCTTTGGCTCTAGTAATCTGAACTTAGGCTTCTTCATCAGATATTTGAACTTTTCTGGTACCACTTCATCTTTGAAGGATTAAAATGTTTTCTTTCGTTCCATTAAGGTCGGACCCTTTCTATTTTCCATTCCGTACGATCCCTCGTGAGGCAGTTGCTGGCTAGACTGGTCATATTGTTGTGTCTATTGTTGAGCATGTTACGATGATAATTGGAAATTCTGATGTGAATTTTCTACATGTATCTTCATTGGTTATTTGCCTTTATCAACAGTTACCATTGTACCAGACTTCTTTTCAAATGCCCTTGTCGTCCTAGATTTCTCTGTTTTCTCTTGTGAATCAATATGTTTAACTTCTTCTTAAAGATTAATGGCTTTGTTGAGTAGCTTCTTAAAGGATTTAATGGTGAGTCCCTTGAGCATGAAAGCCACTGGCGCATGGATGCTCTTGAGTAAGATCTCAATTGCGTGATGTTCTGTAGCTGAAGTTCACATTTCATGCTAAGGTTTCTCCACCTCAAAATGTAGTCCACTAAAGGCTTGTTGTGCTTTTTCTTTTCTACTATGAGATCTATAATCGATAAATGATGTTGCACTCCGGTAAATCTATTCACGAACAATTGTTCTACCTCGGCGAATGTCTTGATTGATCACTTAGGTAGTTCGGCATACTGACAGCGACTTTATATATGCTTAAAAATACAAGAATTTGGTACTGCTACTAGAAGATTTAATTCCCGGCAACGGCGCCAAAAAATTGATAGTGGTTATAGATTTAATAAAGATGTATATAAAATATTTAATAATTGCAAAGTCACACTTATCAACGCAAGTATACGTATCTCTCAAGNAATTAGAAGCAGCGAGGCAACGCCTAATGAGTTCACTTATGATAGTATTTTGAGAGTTTGTTCAAAGTTTGAATCTTTCCATTTCGGGATGATGGTTCATGGTTGTGTGATCAGATGCGGCTTCGAATCAGACCCATCAATAGGGGGAGCGCTCATAGAATTTTACTGCAACTGTAATGCCATGCAGTATGCTTATGAGGTGTATGAAGAAATGTCGACCCCGACCTCCGCAATTTCAGGAGCATTGATTTCTGGCCTTCTATCAGTAGGTAGAATTGCCGATGCTGATAT
>JXCR01133362.1:22121-45564 GCA_002079205.1 Phalaenopsis hybrid cultivar
TTGTTGTTGTTGTTGTTGTTTGGAGAAATTGTTGAATGAAAATAATTAGGAAAGTGTTATTTTAAAAGAGCACAGTGAAAATAATACTAGGCATATAATTTGTTGATTTAAAAATGTGAATTGAAGTTAGGTTAAAGAAAAAATGTAAAGGTAAAGCTTTAGGTCTGAATGTGATTTATATTAAGATATAGAGAGTTATGAGGATATTGTGATGGTTTTATAAAGAAATATGTTAATTAAAAATTGAAGATTAAGCATATTTTAAATAATTGGAGAAGAAGCATTTTGATATTAATTTTGAAGCACAAATAGATGCTCATGATTGTGATATTTAATANCTTACCTCCTTGCCGCCAACTACTCTTCTAGCAACCCCACCTTCTCTTCATACAGCAAGCCTGCTGTCCATCCTACTAAGTCTCGTATCCTACTACTTCCTCAACTATAACTCTCTTCAGCCCATCCCAAATCAGCCACAACAAGCTCCNTTTACCTCCTTGTCGCCAACTACTCTTCTAGCAACCCCACCTTCTCTTCCTACAGCAAGCCTGCTGTCCATCCTACCAAGTCTCGTATCCTACTACTTCCTCAACTATAACTCTCTTCAGCCCATCCCAAATCAGCCACAACAAGCTCCAGCTCATCCCAGACAAGCCGCAACTCCCTTCTACTTCCCTGTTGCCGCAAGTCCCTCCAGACCTACTACCTGCTGCGCAACCCCTCTTTCCAATCTTCCCATTTGCTGTCAAGACCCTCAACCTCTTGGTTGCTTGCTGCCGTGGTCCCCTGCCACCCTTCCTGCGCCCCACAACCCTCTAGACTCCCTCCCTGTTACCGCCACCTTCTAACCAGCTCCTCTCGCCTGCTGTCCCGACGTAGCCCACCAATTTTGTTCTCACTCTAGGGTGTCCTTTAAGCTTGTGTTGTTATTTACCTATTGTCAAGAGTATTTGGTTGTAACCCTATTAAATTTCACCAATAATATTCGTGTTTTTATCGTGATTTGCATTAACTCCAGTGTCGTTTGGTATTAGACCAAATCTAATCCTAGTCCTATCCTAGAGTTTCCTAACATTTGCTATTCCCAAACCATAGCCCCAAATCCCAAATCCCTTTGTTAATTTTCAAAATCAGCAAACCTGAACAACTTTTCTGCACCAGCCATCAATTGCATACACCCCCTCTCATCTCCACCACATAATTTTCTTACCACAACCCAAACCCTAACCCCACCAAAAAAAAAAAAATCTTTCCCATTCCTTAATCCCTAGCCATGTCGCCTAGGAGAAATATGCCCGAGCCTACCNAAATCCCTTTGTTAATTTTCAAAATCAGCAAACCTGAACAACTTTTCTGCACCAGCCATCAATTGCATACACCCCCTCTCATCTCCACCACATAATTTTCTTACCACAACCCAAACCCTAACCCTAACCCCACCAAAAAAAAAAAAAATCTTTCCCATTCCTTAATCCCTAGCCATGTCGCCTAGGAGAAATATGCCCGAGCCTACCCAGAAAGAGAGACAGCTAGAGCTCTGTTGCCTTCAACAGAGGCTTGCAGAAATGGAAGATTTTACTCTGATGTTAAAATCTCTTCCAAGATCTGGAGATTTTACAGCTACATCTATATGTTGAAGGCAACAGAGACATATAGGAAGATGTTACTCTCGACCAAGATCTGGAGAGTCGAAGGGAGAAAGCGAAGATTTGAATCTTTTCCATAGGCATAATTTCAATGATGAATAAGATATACCACAACGTTTTGAATTTTAGTATCAGATGAGGCCTAGAGAGAGAGATATTTGAATTCCTATCTTATAAAATTTCTGAGACATGTAATTTGGAGGACACAAGACTATGGATCAAAGGTGGATTTACCAGAGTTTGAGGCAGGCATGGATCCGGATGAATTCATTTATTGAATGCAAGTTGTTGAGCAAATTTTTTAGTATAAGGAGGTGTCAGAGGATAGACGAGTCAAGCTGGCCTCCATTAAGCTGAAAAAGTGTGTTTCCTTATGATGGGAGAACGTACAGTGGCAGAAGAAACATGAAGGCAACGATAAGATTACCAATTGGGAGAAGATAAAGAAAGTCATGCATGAGGAATATATCCCCCTTCATTATCGTCAAGACATGTTTTTGAAGCTCCATAATCTGCAATAGTGGAATCTTACAATGGAGGATTTCACAGCACGGTTCGACCACTTACAACTAAAGTGCACACCAAAGGAACATACAGTAGCTAGATAGCTTGGGGCATGTAGCCTATTATTAATAATGTGGTGCAGCTACAGCCATATTGAGCGCTTGGGGTTGTCCAAACACTAGCATTGAAGGTGGAGAGGCAGCAGAAGCAGAAGCAGAGTAGACAGGCAGTCACCTACTGCTACCACGACCGACAAGGTTACCTAAGGAGAAGTTAGCAAGCGCGGACAAGAAAATGACACTCCAAATCATAGTGGGAAGAAATACTAGAAGGTAGCTCTTCCAACACTGTACCGGTCAGAAAGTGTTTCAAATGTCACTGCTACGGCCACATAGCCTCCAGCTGTACCACGAGCAAGGTAGTCACACTTACAGACTAGGGCTTTGTGGAGGAGGTTAGCGATGAAGAGAAAGTTATCCACCGGACAAAGGAGAGACGTTTGTGATTCGATGGATCTTATAGACTGAGGTCACGAGAGATCTGGAGTGGCTTCGCTACAACATATTCTACATCTGTTGCACAGTAAACAAAAAGGTGTGCAGTCTCTTTATCGACAGCGGGAGCAGCAAGAACATGACATCGACACAGATGGTAGAGAAATTGTGACTCATGACTAATAGACATTCTTAACTATATTCACTAATGTGGTTGAAGAAAGTGAATCAGGTTAGCATCAATTGGAGATGCTTAGTAGAATTTTCGATTGGGGCTAGCTGCAGGACCAGATGTGGTGTGACGTGGTTCTTATGGATGTCTGTCATCTTTTATTGGGAAGACCGTGACAGTTTGACTGAAGGATTAAGCATGATGGATTCAAAAACACATATTCTTTCACCAAGGATGAGAAACACATCATTCTACTTTCTTCGGCGGAGCCAGAGATCACATGAGCCTTTACTAGTTGAGCGACGTCGGTGGGACCAGTTTTAGTGATGACACCGGACGAGAGGACTGAGACACCCGCTTCAAATACATGACAGATGCGACCGAGGGTATGTCGGGATTTCACGGTCAACACCGTACCACTAGTGCCACCACTGTGTGGGAAGGTTCGGGTTACTCTCATTTCATTCCTGATTGAACCGACCGTGGGTTACTTTGGGAAGATTCAACAGGACAGGCGTGACCCACACCCTCAAGTGAGCAGATCGATATGGACATGTGCTTGCAGTAGGAAAGACTTCTCCGATGCTTCGGGGGACAGTGCAACCGACAATGAGATTCAAGTGCCACTAGAATTGAAGACAAGAACTAGAAGCTTTGACGAATGAGGTCGAAGCTCCCCTAATCTCGGGAGACTAACGTGGGCGTGAGTTTTATCCCGCACAGATTTAGGAAACAACCAGTTGGCTGAACCAGCTGACTTAAAGGGGTCGGTCCAGTTCACCGTTGGACCGGGCGGCTTCCCTAGGGAGCGGGACTGTCAATTACCCCTTTCTATTCCCTTCCTTGATCTCTTCTATATGGGAAGTTTTCAATCATTATTTCTGGATTTGGATTGCCGCCCATTCCTTTCATTTTTGTATGGGAGATTCATTTTCTATTCCTTTTCTTTTCCACTCCATGTACGAGTTTATAAATTGTTGTTTTCTGGTTATAGGGTTGGTTTTTATGTTGTTTCTGATTTCAGTTTTGAGTGGACAACTGCTAACATCCTGTTTTTGCTGTCTAGGGTTGTATCCGATGGGCAGGGTGGCGTTCCGGATGAATCCCTTTTCCTGTTGGCGATCATCCTCTCTGACTTTCACCTTCACCCTACCTCATTGCGCCAATTGCTCGTCCAGCAGCCCCACCTCGTTCTCCTATAGCAAGCCTGCCGTCCATCCTACTAAGTCGTATCCTGTTACTTCCCCAACCGCAACTCCCCCCAGTCCATCACAGATCAACCGCAACTCCCTCCAGCTCATCCCAGACCAGCCACAACTCCCTCCTGCCCCTTGCTCTGCTGCCGTAAGTCCCTTCAGACCTACTACTTGTTGCCGCAACCCCTCTTTCCAATCTTCCTACTTTCTGCCGTGACCCCCAACCTCTTTGCTGCTTGCCCTGCCGCCCTGCCGCCCTGCCTGCGCCCCATAACCATCCAGACTCCTTGTTACTGCCACCTTCCAACCAGCCCCTCCCACCTGCTGTCCTGCCATAGCCCTCGATTTTGTCCTCACTCTAGGATATCTTTTAAGCTTGTGTTATTATTTACCTATTGCCAAGAGTCTTTGGTTGTAATCCGACTAAATTTCAGCCATAATATTTGTGTTTTTATTGTGTTTTGGGTCAACTTCGGTCTTATTTTCTCTATTAACTAATATTAAAGCTAACTTTTGGAGCTGTAAAAGAGAAGTGGGAACAACGACATTTGCTGATGGGAGGTTGGAGAATGGTAAGTTTGTTGGCAAGGATTTTGATTATGCAAAGTTTCATATTGAGATTTAGCTGCTCCCGAAAAACTATATTTAACGCTATTTGAGACGAAGTCTTCGAGTATAAGCCAAGAAGATTGGGATTTATTGGGCCGACAAACATTGGAATTTCTAAGCCTAGAATTAGCAAAGAATGTTTCCTTTAACATATTGCATGGAAAGACCACATCTACCTTTAGAAAAGCTTTACAAGGCATATATAAGAAGCCTTCAACAATAAACAAAATATATCTAATTGAGTATTTTTTTTCAATGTTAGAATGGTGTGCTTTTGAAGCAGTGTATTATTGAGTTTAATTTGATCAAAAGTTACTTATATTCAATTGATATCAACTCCATCGATGAAGTTTGTGGATTGAGCTTATGATTATCCCTTTCGAAGAGCTGGTGCAAAGCTATGACAACAGTCATATTTATGCATAACATTCAAATCTTTAACATCACAGCAAAAATACCACTATCGCTAGCTTTTAAAAGTAAAATACATATTTTCATGCACAGGTTTATGACATTAAGTTGTTGGAAATGTAAATATCATAATTTGGGTGTTAGACATGTAAATGCATGAGAATTTTTTGGTTTGTATGTATATGTGTGTCATAGCACAAAGTTAATATAAACGATATTTAATTTTAGGACATTGACAGAAACTCACAAGATTTTTACCATTTACTTATATTCCACTGTCAGATCTAGAAAGTATTACTGCCATGTTCTTGTTACCTTTCATTGTCAATTCGTGCAGGCTGCTGCTTTGAATCTCGGAGTTCTAAGCAGCGAAGAATTTGATGAGCTGGTGGTGCCTGAGAAAATGATTGGACCCTCTGATTGACATAAAGATCAATTATCTCCCCTCTATTATTTCTTATTATTTATTTATATATGGTTGGCGGCATCATGCCCTGCAATAAAACTATATATTCATCTGAACCATTTATTTGATCGCCCAATTTTGTTTCTGGCATCCTTTATTTTTTAGCTCGGAAGAGCTCTGGCCTTGCTAGCAAAAGTAAGGACTTAATCCTCTTTTGTAGGCCGCATGAAGGGAAGAACTACATTGTTTTATTTATACCATGACTTATAGAGTAGTCCGCATTAAATTTTTGGTATTTATGTCATGACTTAAAAACTTATGTATTTATGTATCTGACACTTAAAATTTCATTTATATATATATCACTTTAAAGTGGTGATATTTTAGATATGATATGAAAGATTTGGGTTGTACAAGTGTTAAAAAAATGAAGTTGTGTTAAATATATAAATACATAGAAATTGGGTCGTATTAATATAAACACCCCGAAGAATGATCGAAGTTCCAGAGTGTTTCTGTATTATTAGCTTCATATGCAAACAATAAATGAAGTTTACAAAATGTTTCAGTGTGATGGTATTCAAATTGTTGGAGATGTATTGGTTGGTTGCGACTATAATTTTTTTAGATATGTTTTTTAATTAAAATTAAGCCATTAATAATGAGCCTAAATTTGGATTAATTAAAGAATTGCTTTCAAAATTGTCAATTTTTATGCTTGCTAACAAAATATCTTCATTTGCCTGATGGTGATTCATTCCGATAATACAAGATTTCCCTCATTTAAAAATTTCAAATTACATGAAAATTATAGATTTTAAATATTTTTTACATCTCAAATTTTTTATTTACACTTTTTGATTTAACAAACATTTGAGAAAATTCAATGATGTGCAAAAAAGATTTGTCATATTTCATGTGCATTCAAACAAACAGTGTTAATATTCTTAAGCAGGCAACCTATTCTCATTTCTGCTCATGATGAAGGTAGTCTGTCATGAAATCCCAAGTAGGGCCGTGAATTTGGCTCAATGATCATTAATGGCTCAAAATATTTGTTTGAATTTTGGCTAAATAGATCGAAATGAACTTAGCCAAAAGTTTTGATCAGTTTTTTGTTATCTGATTTTGAGCTATAAGTGAATGGGCTTGAACTAGTTTGAGAGCAGTTTGAAGTGTTTTTATTTATATAATTATATTTATGATGCTAAATAAAAATGATTATGAAAAGCTGTGAGTTGATTTTGAGCCGATTTCGAGCTANGGTGGGACCAGTTTTAGTGATGACACCGGACGAGAGGACTGAGACACCCGCTTCAAATACATGACAGATGCGACCGAGGGTATGTCGGGATTTCACGGTCAACACCGTACCACTAGTGCCACCACTGTGTGGGNAGTGGGACCAGTTTTAGTGATGACACCGGACGAGAGGACTGAGACACCCGCTTCAAATACTTGACAGATGCGACCGAGGGTATGTCGGGATTTCACGGTCAACACCGTACCACTAGTGCCACCACTGTGTGGGAAGGTTCGGGTTACTCTCATTTCATTCCTGATTGAACCGACCGTGGGTTACTTTGGGAAGATTCAACAGGACAGGCGTGACCCACACCCTCAAGTGAGCAGATCGATATGGACATGTGCTTGCAGTAGGAAAGACTTCTCCGATGCTTCGGGGGACAGTGCAACCGACAATGAGATTCAAGTGCCACTAGAATTGAAGACAAGAACTAGAAGCTTTGACGAATGAGGTCGAAGCTCCCCTAATCTCGGGAGACTAACGTGGGCGTGAGTTTTATCCCGCACAGATTTAGGAAACAACCAGTTGGCTGAACCAGCTGACTTAAAGGGGTCGGTCCAGTTCACCGTTGGACCGGGCGGCTTCCCTAGGGAGCGGGACTGTCAATTACCCCTTTNCGATTTTTATCCCGCACAGATTTAGGAAACAACCAGTTGGCTGAACCAGCTGACATAAAGGGGTCGGTCCAGTTCACCGTTGGACCGGGCGGCTTCCCTAGGGAGCGGGACTGTCAATTACCCCTTTCTATTCCCTTCCTTGATCTCTTCTATATGGGAAGTTTTCAATCATTATTTCTGGATTTGGATTGCCGCCCATTCCTTTCATTTTTGTATGGGAGATTCATTTTCTATTCCTTTTCTTTTCCACTCCATGTACGAGTTTATAAATTGTTGTTTTCTGGTTATAGGGTTGGTTTTTATGTTGTTTCTGATTTCAGTTTTGAGTGGACAACTGCTAACATCCTGTTTTTGCTGTCTAGGGTTGTATCCGATGGGCAGGGTGGCGTTCCGGATGAATCCCTTTTCCTGTTGGCGATCATCCTCTCTGACTTTCACCTTCACCCTACCTCATTGCGCCAATTGCTCGTCCAGCAGCCCCACCTCGTTCTCCTATAGCAAGCCTGCCGTCCATCCTACTAAGTCGTATCCTGTTACTTCCCCAACCGCAACTCCCCCCAGTCCATCACAGATCAACCGCAACTCCCTCCAGCTCATCCCAGACCAGCCACAACTCCCTCCTGCCCCTTGCTCTGCTGCCGTAAGTCCCTTCAGACCTACTACTTGTTGCCGCAACCCCTCTTTCCAATCTTCCTACTTTCTGCCGTGACCCCCAACCTCTTTGCTGCTTGCCCTGCCGCCCTGCCGCCCTGCCTGCGCCCCATAACCATCCAGACTCCTTGTTACTGCCACCTTCCAACCAGCCCCTCCCACCTGCTGTCCTGCCATAGCCCTCGATTTTGTCCTCACTCTAGGATATCTTTTAAGCTTGTGTTATTATTTACCTATTGCCAAGAGTCTTTGGTTGTAATCCGACTAAATTTCAGCCATAATATTTGTGTTTTTATTGTGTTTTGGGTCAACTTCGGTCTTATTTTCTCTATTAACTAATATTAAAGCTAACTTTTGGAGCTGTAAAAGAGAAGTGGGAACAACGACATTTGCTGATGGGAGGTTGGAGAATGGTAAGTTTGTTGGCAAGGATTTTGATTATGCAAAGTTTCATATTGAGATTTAGCTGCTCCCGAAAAACTATATTTAACGCTATTTGAGACGAAGTCTTCGAGTATAAGCCAAGAAGATTGGGATTTATTGGGCCGACAAACATTGGAATTTCTAAGCCTAGAATTAGCAAAGAATGTTTCCTTGAACATATTGCATGGAAAGACCACATCTACCTTTAGAAAAGCTTTACAAGATATATATAAGAAGCCTTCAACAATAAACAAAATATATCTAATGAGTATTTTTTTTCAATGTTAGAATGGTGTGCTTTTGAAGCATTGTATTAATGAGTTTAATTTGATCAAAAGTTATTTATTATTATCCCTTTCGAAGAGCTGGTGCGAAGCTATGACAACAGTCTAAGAATTGGACAACAGTCATATTTATGCATAACACTCAAATCTTTAACATCACATCAAGAATACCATTATCACTAGCTTTTAAAAGTGAAATGCATATTTTCATGCACAGGATTATGACATCAAGGTGTTGGAAGTGTAAATATCAAACATTGGGTTTTAGACATGTAAATGCATGGGAATTTTTTTGGTATTTATGTATATGTGTGTCATAGCACAAAGTTAACATAAACGATATTTAATTCTAGGACATTGACAGAAACTCACAAGATGTTTACCAATTACTTATATTCCACTGTCTGAGATCTAGAAACTATTACTGCTATGTTCTTATTACCTTTGATGTCAATTCGTGCAGGCTGCTGCTTTGAATCTCGGAGTTCTAAGCAGCGAAGAATTTGATGAGCTGGTGGTGCCTGAGAAAATGATTGGACCCTCTGATTGACATAAAGATCAATTATCTGCCCTCTATTATTTCTTATTATTTATTTATATATGGTTGGCGGCATCATGCCCTGCAATAAAACTATATATTCATCTGAACCATTTATTTGATCGCCCAATTTTGTCTCTGGCATCCTTTATTTTTTAGCTCGGAAGAGCTCCGGCCTTGCTAGCAAAAGGAAGGACTTAGTCCTCTTTTGTAGGCGGCATGAAGGGAAGAACTACATTGTGTTATTTATACCATGACTTAATAGAGTAATCCGCATTAAATTTTTGGTATTTATATCATGACTTAATAACTAATGTATTTATGTTTCTGACACTTAAAATTTCATTTATATATATATATCACTTTAAAGTGGTGATATTTTAGATATGATATGAAAGATTTGGGTTGTATAAGTGTTAAAAAAATGAAGTTGTGTTAAATATATAAATACATAGGAATTGGGTCGTATTAATATAAACACCCCGAAGAATAATCGAAGTTCCAGAGTGTTTCTGTATTATTAGCTTCATATGCAAACAATAAATGAAGTTTACAAAATGTTTCAATGTGATGGTATTCAAATTGTTGGAGATGTATTGGTTGGTTGCGACTATAATGTTTTTTAGATATGTTTTTTAATTAAAATTAAGCCATTAATAATGAACCTAAATTTGGATTAATTAAAGAATTGTTTTCAAAATTGTCAATTTTTATGCTTGCTGATAAAATTTCTTCATTTGCCTGATGGTGGTTCATTCGGACAATGCAAGATTTCCATCATTTAAAAATTTCAAATTACATGAAAATTATAGATTTTAAATATTTTTTACATCTCAAATTTTTTATTTACACTTTTTGATTTAACAAACATTTGAGAAAATTCAATGATGTGCAAAAATGCATTCAAACAAACAGTGTTAATATTCTTAAGCAGACAACCTATTCTCATTTCTGCTCATGATGAAGGTAGTCTGTCATGAAATCCCAAGTAGGGCCGTGAATTTGGCTCAATGATCATTAATGGCTCAAAATATTTGTTTGAATTTTGGCTAAATAGATCGAAATGAACTTAGCCAAAAGTTTTGATCAGTTTTTTGTTATCTGATTTTGAGCTATACGTGAATGGGCTTGAACTAGTTCGAGAGCAGTTTGAAGTGTTTTTATTTATATAAATTATATTTATGATGCTAAATAAAAATGATTATGAAAAGCTGTGAGTTGATTTTGAGCCGATTTCGAGCTAAAACATATCCAAATAAATCAAATTGAGCCGATTTATTTTATTCTTATTATTTCAACAATCCAAAAAATTTAAAATAAATTCACTGATGGAAAGCAAATTCTGATGCGTGTAGCGTAGNGAAACATATCCAAATAAATCAAATTGAGCCTAAAATGGATCTGATTTATTTTATTCTCATTATTTCAACAATCCAAAAAATTTAAAATAAATTCACTGATGGAAAGCAAATTCTGATGCGTGTAGCTTAGATATTGCCATTCAATAAATTAATATATGTATATAAGTGTGCGCGTGCGTGTGTATATATTTGTATATATCTATACATATGTATATATACGCATATATATGTCTTTCTATCCTATATGTATACATACATAGATATATATGTTCATATATCTATAAACACACACACACACACATATGGCGATTCACTTTGTTGAATCTCTCGGCTTCACTCCACCGGCTTCCTCGTGCCCTACGAGGAAGGGTTTCACGTTATCTTTTTCGTCTTTCTGTCGTTCCGTAGCTCGTCTCCAACGAAGAAGGGTTTCTCGCTTTTGTCTTTCTTTGTTTCGCCAGCCCCTGCGCTTTGTCTCTCCTCACCTGCACTCGACGATGTTTCCTCGATAGTGGTTCACGTCGTCTCTATACTCGATGACGCCTTCACCCTGCCCGACAAGATCGCATCGCTTATGTCGCCTGCCCAACAGAAGGTCTACTCGCCTTGCAGCTCGCCTAGCCTCTCTTCAAATGGCCTCGACGATGCATTCCTATGCCACTGCAGTTGCCGACGACTTTCCTATTCCTTCTCGTGCTCCTCTTTCCGGTTCAGAGCCTGGTTTTCAAATTGGCAAGTCATGCAATGTTCTACAATCTTTCAACGACGCTCTTGAAGGTGGTGGTGATCATACTTTCATTNTTATGCCACTGCAGTTGTCGATGACTTTCCTATTCCTTCTCGTGCTCCTCTTTCAGGTTCAGAGCCTGGTTTTCATATTGGCAAGTCATGCAATGTTCTACAATCTTTCAACGACGCTCTTGAAGGTGGTGGCGATCATACTTTCATTAAAAAGCTTGGTAGAAGAAATGAGAAGTCTGCTCTTATTCTCACTGAGGTTGAAACTAGCATTCTCACGTCTTCTTGGCGTTTTGCTCTAGTGAGGAAATTCCTCTATGGTAACCCAAAACTTGATATCATTCAGAAAGATTTTGAAGTTATGAAGCTATTTGGCAGTTGGAATATTGACTCACTTGATTGTCACATATACTGATTTAGTTATCTCACGATGTCGATTACACTAACATTTTTTTTCAAAAAGTTATCAAGATCGACAACCGACTTATGAAAAGTATGAAGTGGACTGTCTATTTTGATCCAAATGCGGAGTCCCCTATCCTTCTCATTTGATTAAAGTTTTCGGGGTTAAAATTACATTTATTTAACTTGGAAATTCTCTACTCATTAGCAGCTACTTAGGTAAGCCTCTCAAGGTGGATAGTCCTACGTTTGTTGTCAGTAGACCCTTTGTGGCTTGTGTGTTAGTTGAGAGAGATGTCACTAAACCAGCTCCGAAAGAGGTATGAATTGGCACTGCTCATAACGGGTATTTGCAAAAGGTTGAAATAGAACAACACCCTCCTTATTGCTTTTGTTATAGTATGTTTGACCACAGTTCTACTATTTGCTATCACTTGCTTCTCATCTAAGGCCGGACATCGCTAAAGATCAGCCACGTACCATCCCTGCTAAGAAGGTGCAACCCGATCCTCTTTTCAACACCCCAGTTCCTGATGAAGAACATTATACTACAGGTACATATCCAAATATGCTTANTGGGGTTAAAATTACATTTGTTTAACTTGGAAATTCTCTACTCATTAGCAGTTGCTTAGGTAAGCCTCTCAAGGTGGATAATCCTACGTTTGTTGTCACTAGACCCTTTGTGGCTTGTGTGTTAGTTGAGAGAGATATCACTAAACCAGCTCCGAATGAGGTATGAATTGGCACTGCTCATAACGGGTATTGACAAAAGGTTGAAATAGAACAACACCCTCCTTATTGCTCTTGTTATAGTATGTTTGACCACAGTTCTATTATTTGCTATCACTTGCTCCTCATCTAAGGCCGGATATCGCTAAAGATCAGCCACCTACCATCCCTGCTAAGAAGGTGCAATCCGATCCTCTTTTCAACACCCCAGTTCCTGATGAAGAACATTATACTACAGGTACATATCCAAATATGCTTATATCACTCACTGTTATTGAAGAAAGCCTACTTACATGCTAAGACAAACGAGTGTGCTCCTTCGATCCGATAAAAGACCAGCTGGTACAACAAGTAGTTGCTTCGAATGTTCAACAACCTACACATGTCTGACACACTTTAGATCAATCAACTGATCAGGTGAGCCAATTTTCGGATGAGGAATGACTGGTCTATTCTATGATGAAGAAGAAGAAGAATGGAGGCTGACTCGAGCTCGGGAACTTATTGGATGATACATTGGTTACTACTTATAATGATACTCATCTTACCAATTTATTAACTGGCCCCTTCCCTAGAATTAGAGGCAGGGACAACAAAATTGGGTCGCTCTCTAGCTACCTAATACTCTGTATTTTAGCACTTTTTGATTTTTTTTAGGTCTCTCATGTATTTTTCTATATTTTCTCTTTGTTGTAATCATTTGCATGTGGTGCTTATCGTGTGGGCAGGGTGCCATGTTTGGGCCCTCCCACACAATCTATTTGTATGTTATTTTCTATTTAATACATTAGTCATTGGGCTTTCTCAATATATATATATATATATANATAAGTATTAAAATAAATAAATTATTATTTTTTGGGATGATCTAAGCTAAAAATGACATGGCCTAAACTGAGCCCAAATTTTTTTATCCACACAAATATAACCCAAATTAACCCCAGCTCAATTTGTTTTTCTTCAAATTTGTATCGGATTTTCATATTAGCTCCAATAGTTTCAGTGTCATGCAGCAGGAGATAGTTTCGGCTATTAGTTTTTCAACCGAAAATAATAAGGAATATTTACATTTACACTACCCAATTCTTATGCATTTACATATCTTACATTTAAACTTCAATTTTCACATACACACCTTATCAATCCATAAAAGTAAGACCGGTGATATTTCTATCTGATATGAAAGATTTGGGTTCTCCAAATGTAAAATATAAAGTTTGTGTTCAATTTGTAAAAACATAGGAGTTGGGTGGTACGTATATAAATGCTCCAAACAATAATCAAAGTTTCAGAGTGTTTCAGCATTATTAGTTTCACCTGAAAACAGCAAATGAAGTTCCNGTTTTTCTTCAAATTTGTATCGGATTTTCATATTATCTCCAATAGTTTCAGTGTCATGCAGCAGGAGATAGTTTCGGCTATTAGTTTTTCAACCGAAAATAATAAGAAATATTTACATTTATACTACCCAATTCTTATCTATTTACATATCTTCCATTTAAAATTTAATTTTTACATGCACACCTTATCAATCCATAAAACTAAGACCGGTGATATTTCTATCTGATATGAAAGATTTGGGTTCTGCAAATGTAAAATATAAAGTTTGTGTTCAATATGTAACAACATAGGAGTTGGGTGGTACGTATATAAATGGTCCAAACAATAATCAAAGTTTCAGAGTGTTTCAGCATTATTAGTTTCACCTGAAAACAGCAAATGAAGTTCCAGAGTGTTTCAGTATTATTAGTTTCAGCTGAAAAGCAATAAGTGAAGTTCAGAAGTGTTTCAGTACAATTGTGTTGGCTGGTTTGGAATGCCAGTTCATCGAACATATAATAAGCCTATGATCACATAATTAAATTTGTTTATATTTGAAAATTAATTATGATTTTACTGTCATATAATAAGCTATTTATACACAGTATTTGTATTTCATTTTTTAAAAAATAGAGTTAATTGGATTGATTGCAAACTAATTTATTCTAATCATAATTCAATGTCAAGTTGACTTTTATGCATTTTGTATGATTTTGAGATATCTCAAAATGGGATCAATATCAACCCTATCCATAAGCTAGTGGAGACTTTGTTATTAAATCTTATCCTTGAACACCAGCTATTGTCGTGTAATTAAATCCTCCCATCTCGTTTATCAATGCATACGAATTGCCAAAGAGCAATCCTATAACGACGCTATTGTTGTCATTGTCTTGATCTCTAATTATCATATTGGAAGCATATTGATTGAGACATGGAGCTTGATGAACATTATCTTCAAATCAGTTTTTGACTAGTTGGGTTTGAGCACCTCTCATCTTTCGGCCATGCCCGAACGAAAGATGCTCTTGAAAACCTTATCCTGCTAGTTACAGGGGAGAAGGGGAGAAGGTGAGAAGTAATTCATCAACATTATAGATTTTCTCATAGTCGATTCACCGCCCACCTACAACGTTTTCCTTGGATGATTGTTGCTCAACTCATTCCGAATCATCATTTCCATGTACCATGCTTCCATAAATTTTTCGGGTGATGGAGAAGTGATCACTGTGGACCACGAAGGCCGTAGTGGTGAGTGGTAATGATGCCCATAGACCGTGGAGGCCGGAATCGAGAACTGCATGAGTTGGGGACCACTTAGACTATACTTTTTCACGTAGGCCGTAGTGATGAGTAGTGATGACGTCAATAAGCCGCCGGGGCTAGAGTCGGGAGTTATAAGAGCTGGTGACCACGTAAATCATAGGGGCGAGTAGTAATGCACACGATTGAATGTTCCTCGGCTTGGTGTAAGGGATTAAATCAGATGATACACTTGATCGAGCAAAAAGAGTTCAACATTCTTCTTTACGACAACATTCTTCCTTCTCTGACCTTCTAGCATGTCTTATCCTTTTGGTTTCTCAAAAGTAAAGTGGATCAACTCCCCATTGGGAATGTCAATGTGGGATTTCAATAGGTTTTCCATCACAATGACGAAGACACGAAACCCCTCTAACTTAAACAAGGGATTGCAAAGAGCAAATTAAGAATAGGAAGGAGTCTCATCGCACTCTATTTATAAAAATCAAGGCCTCCACAATCAACGTAGTCAAATTTTGGAAAAAAAAATACTAAATTTTTTAGATAAATTCTCTTATTTTTATTGCATCATCTCTTTCAAAAAGTAAGAGACTGAGGAACTAAAATATGTATATAAAAATGGTGTATGCACGGATCTTAAAAAGATTTGATGGTCTAGAGGAGGAGATTATAATAAAGAAAGACCCACTACCAGGAATTTGTGCGGTGCCACTTAAGCTAACGAGCCAAGTAAATCAGGACAAAACTGATTAAGCCACAAGACAAACAAGAGGACAGCTAAATGCTCCAAGCACGAGCCATATGACCAAAAATGAGATAAATTAACATCCGAGCTAACCACCACTGGAAAGCCGACTCAATGAGATAGCTTACCCCTGGTAGAACCAATCCAAAGAAAGACCTTGTTCCACAAAGTTTCTCCAAACATCTTATGTAGACTCCAAAGGATCCTCATCAACGATCAAGGATAGTCACCCAAGTTGGATCAGTTGACTGAACAACACCTATCAAGCTCAGCAAATCGAGCTAACAATGGCAGTCCAACGGTAGTGGCTGGGTAACAGTCATCAAACGGCGGTGGTAGTCCAAAGGTGGTGGCTGGGTAGCAGTGATTTGACAGTGATGATGACCAAACACCGGTGGTCGGGAAGCGATGGTCTGGTGGTGGCTGTAGCTCGATGATGGTGGTCATATGGCATTGGTCCGGTGACGATATCTGCTCAACAGGGTAGCCGGGAAGCTGTGGCCGGATGGCAGAGGCGGTAGCGGTCAGAAGGCGATTGTACAACAGTGGCAGTGGCTCGAAGACAATGGCAGAGCAATAGTATCCCAGTGGTATCTGGGTAGCGACGACGGTGGATCAACGATGACCGTGGCTAATCGATGGCAGTCCTGTGGTGGTAGAACTCATGAACCCTCAAGAGCTTGGAGATCCTTCAGCTTTCTTTTCCAGGTCGGGGTCCCTCCCTTTTCAAGGAGAGAGTACAGGTATGTCTATAGATTTTGTGTGTAACATCCACTGTAAATATTGAATGAGTCCGAACAACTCTATCAGAAGACTATAATGATCCATTTGATCTAATGGTATTTTATAAGCATTCAAGTGCCTAAATGATATCAAAATTAAGTGATACCATGTTTGTTGAATTCGGCTCATCGAGACACCCGATTTAACTATAAACTTATCAGGTTTGAAGATCATTTGGTTCCCAAAATATATTTCAATACTTCTAACTATGTTTTAAGTGTATGATCTGAGCCCACTTGAACTCAAGTCAGATTATTTTTCGTGTCATTTGAATCATTCCCCTTAAACATTTTCGCTTAATCATTAATCAAAGTACAGTCAATATGATTTTTTAGTGATGTATCATGATTATGTATTTTATTTTAAAAGTAGTAATGAATGATATTTTGAATGCCATATGGAAAAGTTTAATGCTATATAAATAAATGTTACAACCTTTATTTGCGTAAATACATGATAGTGTGATACATAAATTAACTAACACGCTGTTTCCCAACTTCTTATGCACTATTATGTTAATTAGGAAAAGAACAAGGTGCACGCAAGATGAACTCGAACGTTGGTTGATTGTTGAAAACTCGAATTGGGTATCCCGTCTCCCCACAAAGTTTCTGCCGCCACCCGGCAGCCGCTGATGGATCTCAAATCTNTAAGAATAAATGTACAAGTCAAATAGAAAACTTTTAAATTTCCATTGTTTGATTATATCACTTAAAACTTCAAATTTTGATAAAGTAGTCGTAGAATAAAGTTGTCAATTTTGCATTATTTTAAAAACTAGTGGGTATGTTATGTAATGCATAATGAAGTCCTNTATCATATTATGTATCAAGCTTTACTGGTGCAATTTGGTAATGTTGGACACGGTATGAACCATGCAAATCGGACTGTATGATATGAGAGATTAACTCTCTGTTTGGATGTGACGAATCATATTTCCAGGAAATTAATAAAGTGAATGAAAATCTACGCAGAGGTTCTGAATCATAATAAATTTATTTATCTGAAATTTACTTGTTTTTCTTGAATTTTATTTCATTAAAGCAGCTGGTAAAATGGATAGGACATCTATATTGAATTATTTCATTTCATTAGATTATCTTGCAACAATTAAAATGAAGGAGCCCAGATAGAGAACCTGGACAGTTAAGGCAAAGTTGCTCCTATTGCAGCTAATGGTGTTATCCCAAAAATTAGATAGACTTCTAAAGTAATAATGAAGTTGAAGAGAAAGGTAGAAAACAATAATGTTGTGCCAAAATGGGCATTGTAATGGTATCTTTCAGTTTGTTGTACAAAAATTTTGTTTTTGGAGGTTCTTATATAGTATTGCAGGGATGACAATTCACTATTTTAAGTTCTTTAACCGTCTATGAATTAATTAATCTTTATTAGTGATTTGAAAGAATTGTCAGCATTTAAGAATAAAAATGAAATAAATGTACAAGTCAAATAGAAAACTTTTAAATTTCCATTGTTTGATTATATCACTTAAAACTTCAAATTTTGATAAAATAGTCATAGAATAAAGTTGTCAATTTTGCATTATTTTAAAAACTAGTGGGTATGTTATGTAATGCATAATGAAGTCCTAAACCATTGTTAAGTGAAAATAATAGATAATCATAGTATATTTCTTATTTTTTAAATATATTTTATCATCTTTGTTTTGTCTCTTACATTGAGAAAATGATCACTAATTATCTGTGTTCTAAATAATTGGCCGATAGCATTTCTTTCACATCTACTCTTTAAATGATCATTACAACAATTGCATTCCTTTCAGGGCTTACAAGTAGCAACTGTATTTGGCAGAAGCAATTATATTAAATTAGAAGGACCAGAACTTATGGATGAGTTGATCTACCTTTCAAGGCTGTTGTATCTCTGTATAGCCTTTTCAAAGAAACCATTCTCAGTCTTCTTAAAATGTTCGGACTTCTGTCCCGACGATATTATTTTTCAAAAGCATAAAGCTGGGGTGTGTGCGAAGGCTGTATTATTTATTAGCTTTGATTTTTTTTTAGGGGCATTTACTAACATAGGACACATTTCTTATGTAGTTACATGTCTCTCACATAAATTTTTATATTTACACACATAGAATATGAAAGTTTATGTGTGAGATATGTAAATACATAAGAATTGTGTGCTATGTATATAGATTTCCTTTTTACTTATTAGCTTTGATTGTTTTATGAGCTTTCCAAATGAAATTATTAATAACTTAAGATTCTGTTCATGAATTTCGTGTAGCTTCTAAAGCCTGCTTTTATCATTTTACGCGATAAAAGTTCAAAATGCATTCTCCTTATTGTTCGGGGGATGCATAGCATCAAGGATACATTGACTGCTGCTATTGGTTTGATGGTTCCCTTTCACCATTCAATTTTAGATGAATGCGGTGTCAGTAAAGTGGTATTGGGATATGCACATTATGGGATGGTTTCTGCAGCCCATTGGATTGCAAAATGCGCAACTCCATATGTCCTCAAAGCTGTTGGACAATATCCTGCCTACCAACTCAAGGTTATGGCTCCAATTTCTTCTCAAGTTACCACAAATTCGAATTCCTGCTTTTTTTATGCATATGTACAAGTTGAATAATTACAATATTAATGTTCATGAAGGGTTTTCCGAAAACTACATCAGAAGTGAAATAATCTGAGCAACTAGCGCAAAAAAATTTATTGCATTCCTCCAATTTATAACCTGGACCTAGTGCTTCTGCTCGTATCTGCATTTATAATTACGAAAAGGGACTATCTCAAGTTCAAGTTCCTGGTTAAAGCTTTCCTTAACTCATATAAACACTAGGTAAAAATGTACTAACAGTCAGTTACACAAAAACAATGCACGGTTGTACAAAATCAGTCCAGTACATTCATATATATGAGCTCACATAACTTATTTTTTCATAGTTGAATGGCACTTTCCTTATAAGAGCATCCATCCAGCAGGATCTGGGATACTGCTTTTTTCTATGTTTTAAACTTATCTAATGCTCACTCCGGCACACCAGATAACTACGGTTTCTAAAATTCTTTTTATGTCTTCTTAATAGTACTATAAATCAGCTATTATTGTGATGTCCCACGTTGTGCATATAGCATCCAACAATGTAATATGTATCGGATGTGATTTTAGACCCTTGGTGAAGCAGCCTCCCTGATTTATACACCAAGAAAAAGGCTAGACAAAAATGGTGAACTCTCCCTGTCAACAAATATAAACTGAAAATGCCATGGTAAAAGGCACTAAGCTAATTTGCCTACTTGTAGTCACATGAACTAGTATCGGCACAATCTGGGCTTATCAAACTTTGATCTTTTGTTCTATAATGAAAGGCTTTATTAGGTTGTAATGAGCTAGACATATTTTGCATAGAGTTACTTGAGTAAAATATGAAACACTGATTGAAAACATTAAATTTGGTTGTGTAAAATAATGTTTCAAGTTATAACGTTCTGATCAGAGTTAATGGTTACGAGGAAAGAAAACGAAGTTTTTGTTTTGGCCATTTCCAAGTTATTAAATGTGTATTTGAGGGCTTTTGTTGTTGATTGCTTATGTTTTTTTAGTACAACAGACTATTCAAAACTATCAACTACAGAGTATTCTTGGAGTTTATGTGATGGTCTATGCTTCAATGAATGTTGACCTTGAATTTTGATAGGACAAAATTTTGCTTTTGAATTTTCAGCTAGAAAGTCAATGCCACCTCCAACAGTTTTTTTATAGCGGCATTTACATATATACAAACCAATTCTTATTTTATTTTCATCTTTAAAACCTAAATTTGGCTTTTTTATATTTAGACCGCCCAAATTTTTCGTATCACATAAAAAATACTTCTGTTTTAACTTTTTAAAAGTGAAATACACATTTTCATGCATAGGTAAGGTGACATGTACGTAAAAGTTGAAGTTTAGGTGTTAGATATGTAAATACATCGGAATTGAGTGGTATTTATATAAATCTTCCTTTTTAATAGTCTGATCTCATAAACTCAAACTAGCAACCTGATGTGGCTCTTGCCAAGCTATTGATTGAATTATTTTAAAAAAGTGCTTGCATTGCCTTACTGCAGATATGCTGATTCTCAGACAATTAGACAAACTTACTTGAAATGAAGATTAGCATTTTTTTATTTAAGCAGTCCATGTTGTAAAATAGACTCTTTGGAGCAACAATTGTTTCCTGGTTCTTACATTTATGGTTTTATGTTGCAGGATAACGGCTAATATTATCCCTTGTTTTGATATCATTAGATTGTTGGCAATTCTTTAGGAGCTGGCATTGCTGCAATATTGACCTTCATTCTTCGTGAACACACAGAATTTTCTTCGGCCACTTGTATTGCATTTGCTCCAGGCATGTATCATCTGAATTCCAACTACAAATTTCACAAGTTTAAATACTTGAATTTTCCAGGGCTTTTCGACTTCTTGACCAAGGGCTATTTCAAGCATTCCAACGCAAATTATTTGCTAACCAACCCAAAAGTGATTCACGTAAACATTTGAACCATGATTTCCTACCTTAGACTAAATGAACATAGGTTGGAGTAACTTTGAGAAGTTTGTAGAACAAAAGTTCTTTATTCACACGTATAAGTATGCAACTAAATGTTATAAATTTTGTCAGTTCGATCCAGATCCAACTTCTTAGAATAGATTTTCTTTTATTTTTTTTATTTTATATAGGGCATTTTCTCTCCGGTTTGGACTTCCTCCTGGTTTATTGAACGATGTCCTCTGTTTTTCCACTAAACTGCCAACAATTTCTTTGTTTCCCATGCCGTCAATTTGAATCCTGCTTTTCTTCAACCCTGTAGCAAATCAACTGAAAGACAACATCGAAAAGCCAGCAGAGCAAGCAATGAAGGCCATCAGAGAGCAGCAGCAGCTGCAAAGTAAATTGTTGCAGCAACTGGGGAACAAACAGTTTCCCGTTGCTTTTTAGATTCCATACTTCTTGCTAACCCAGTTACAGGTTCTGGGAATTCGTGAAAAGTGCCTGGAAACCGAGCACTTGAAGGGGAGCTCTGGCTGGAGAATGAATGGAAGGAAAAGAAAGTAATTGTTCTTAAAAATTTTGTTCTATTCATTAATCAGTTGGGCTTATATAGGGACTTACGACATTTTACAAATAACTCCCTAAACTTCTTTTATATTTATTGTTTACAATTAGGATTCTAAACTAGATACAAATCTCAACATTCTCCTAGGCAAAAAATATCCACTAAGCCCATCTTATCAAATAACTTAGACAAATCTAATGAGCTAAGTCCTTTTGTGAGACAGTTAGCCACCTGCTCTCTAGTGGCTACATGATGTAGATCTAGTTTTCTGTTATTCAACTTATCCTTGATGGGGAACCTATTAATCTCCACATGTTTGGTTCTATCGTGTTGCACCGGGTTGTTAGCAATGCTGATTGTTGACCATACCACAACTTCATTTGAGCTCCTCGGTCCACCTTGAGCTCTACCAATAAGGTTCTCAGCCACATCATCTCGATAACTCCTAAGGCCATGGTCCTATATTCTGCCTCTACTATTGACCTCACTACTACCAACTATTTCTTACTCTTCCAAGAGACCAAATTGCCCCCTACAAACATGCAATATCCAGATGTGGACCTCCTGTCATCAGAGCAACTTACCCAGTCAGAGTCACAATAGCCTTCAATGAGTACATGTCCATTTTTTCTGAAGATCAATACTTTCCATGGTGCACTTTTAAGGTACTTTAGAATCTGATACACAACATCCATGAGGCCCTTTCTTTGGATCATGAATGTAGCGACTCATCACGTTTACTGCAAATGATATGTCGGGAGAAATGTAACTTAGATAGATGAGATGACATACTAACCTCTAGTACCTTTCTTGATCAAATTGCTCTCCAGCCTTTGCACTCAACTTTACCTTATGATCAATTGGTGAAACTGCTGGATTGCATCCTAACATGTCTGTCTCTATGAGCAAGTCTAGCACATATTTCCTCTGAGATATAATAAGCCCCTCTGCTCCATGAGTCACCTCAATCCCAAGGAAGTATTAAAGTTGTCTCAAGTCCTTCATCTGAAACTCTTTGCCCAATCTTGTCTTTAGTAGTGCAATCTCTTCCTCATTATCACTAGTGACTATCATATCATCCATATACACGACAAGTATAGTGGTGTGACCACTATGTTGTCGAACGAACATTGTGTTGTCGGTATTGATCTACTTATAGCCCATGTCTACCATTGCTCTCCTGAACTTATCAAACTAAGCTTGAGGAGAGTGTTTCAAATCATACAGTGACCTCCTCAATCTACATACCTTGCCCACTATTTAGTCTGTACCGAAGCCTAAGGGTATCTCCATGTACACCCCCTACAGTTGATCTCCATGAAGAAGCGCATTTTTCACNGTCATCGAACATATAATAAGCCTATGATCACATAATTAAATTTGTTTATATTCGAAAATTAATTATGATTTTACTGTCATATAATAAGCTATTTATACACAGTATTTGTATTTCATTTTTTTAAAAATAGAGTTAATTGGATTGATTGCAAACTAATTTATTTTAATCATAATTCAATGTCAAGTTGACTTTTATGCATTTTGTATGATTTTGAGATATCTCAAAATGGGATCAATATCAACCCTATCCATAAGCTAGTGGAGACTTTGTTATTAAATCTTATCCTTGAACACCAGCTATTGTCGTGTAATTAAATCCTCCCATCTCGTTTATCAATGCATACGAATTGCCAAAGAGCAATCCTATAACGACGCTATTGTTGTCATTGTCTTGATCTCTAATTATCATATTGGAAGCATA
>JXCR01133363.1:5847-47014 GCA_002079205.1 Phalaenopsis hybrid cultivar
TGTTTTTCCCTTTTGGGAAGTAATTTGTAAAAGTTGATCAAATTTTATTTTAAAATTGAGTTCTAATAGTTCTCTGTCGAGACTATTTCAACCTAAATTTAAGGTTCGTTTATGGCACGGTTCGATAACTCACTGTAGTTTTGTTTGTTTGGGTAAATTGTATTTTGATAACTTTTCAAATAGTTGTTGTTGAAACCTGTGTTTTTCCACCGGTCGTGACAAGATGCAGTGCTAACTTTGCAGCTGCGGTCTAGCTTTTTCACAACAAAAAAATTGTAATAGCTATTGCAGTTTTTTGAAGATCAGATTATTTTTCAACGGCTTCATATTTGTTTTTTAAAAAACTGCAGCTGCACCAAACAAACCCTTAAAGTGTCTGGAGACTATTTACTACTTCTATAAAATCAGGGACTAAAACTATCCCGTATAAATAATCCAAAACCATTTTAACAATTTATCATGAAATATACATTTCACTTTTTAAGAGTTAAAAATGTGATATTTTTGATGAGATATGAAAGATTTAGATGATATAAATGTAACGAATTAGATATAAATAAGATTTATGTAAATACATAAAAATTGGGTGGCACTCAAGCAAATGCCGTTTTCATAAGAGAATTTTATTAAGTGTGGAGAATTGCATATTAATCCAACTTTACAATTTGAACAGATTCACAGCTTTGTTTGCTGTTCTTCTTGAAAGTTTGAAGGCATTGAGAACTCAGCCTACATTTTATAGAGTTTTCTATATATGGCTTCAATGTAATTGAGTCACGTCAACATAACCACTACTACAGCAACAACAACAACAACAATAATAAAGCCTTAATCCCACTACATGGGGTCGGCTACATGAATACTTTTTCTCCATTGCGTCCTATTTAATGTCATATTTTCATTTAGTTCTAGTAAATTAAGATCATTTTTTAAACAATAAGCCCAAATCTTACGAGGTCTACCTCTGTCTTTCTTAACAGAAGTCGAATCAAAAACATCTACTCTCCTAATCGGATCATCAGATGATCGATGTTTAATGTGACCAAACCATCTAAAACGACAAAACCACTAAATAAAAAAAAAATTATATTGATCTGCCTACTCCGAACACGTGACGTAGTTTCATTAGAGTCCTGATGCATTTCTACATCAAGACTCCTGATATAATATTTTTTTCTTACGATGATCATAATTCTACTTAAGTGTATGTATTTCTATCTTTTAACTTATACTCCCTTTAGGCAAGGAAAGAAAATTTTATGTATGACTTGTGGTATAAATATGAAAAATAAAGTTTAGGCTTTAGATATGTAAATAAATAGAAATTGGGTGATGTATATGTAAATGCCACAGTCATAATCCTAGAAAAGGAATGGAATTATGACACCAACATACCAAAAGATAAAAATTTAGCTGGATTTAAATATTTTTAAAAAAAATAAAGTACCTTAAACAAAAAATAGTAAAAGCAATAAAAGGGATAATTACATTACAAACCACCCAAAAATATTGATATTTACAATACCACCTATTCAGCTTTAAACAATCAAATGATTCACAAATAAGTGCGTCACAACTGTCACATCTTACTTTTTAAGTTCTATGTCTGTAAAACTAAAAATTATTTCATGCGGACACCGCATGTGTCCAATATCCACCGTCGATCACCACAAAGATGCATTTCAGTGGGCCCCACTTTCAACTTTTTTTTTTTTAGATTTTGATTACGGTGATCAACTGTAGAGATCAGACACCACATACATCTTTGCATGTTACAATGAAGAATTCTGTCTAAAAGACCAAGGGAGCATTTGCAAACACACCATAAAATTCTTATATATTTATATATCAAACATCTAAACTTTCATATTTGCGCACTCAAATCATTACCATCACATAAAAAATGCCACTAATGTTTGCATTTTAAAACTGAAATAAATATTTTCATGCATAGAGTTATAANATATGAGGAATGGTTTTGGGGTATAAATGTAAGAAAAATAAAGTTAAGGGTTAGATATGTAAATACTTAGGAAAATGGATGGTAGTTAAACAATGTAATAAAATAATTATTTGATGACAAATCTAAAAATAGATTATTATAATAAAATTTTAATTAGTGAATCTCTGGCCTCCTGCTCAGGTCTTTTGTNTATGAGGAATGGTTTAGGGGTATAAATGTAAGAAAAAAATAAGTTAGGGGTTAAATATGTAAATACTTAGGAAAATGGATGGTAGTAAAACAATGTAATAAAATAATTATTTGATGTCAAATCTAAAAATAGATTATTATAATAAAATTTTAATTAGTGAATCTCTGGCCTCCTGCTCAGGTCTTTTGTCTTTTTATGATTAGTTTAATTAACCTCGATTAACGAAAATTAAGGGGCAAATGTGTAAATTTAAATTTGCAACCACATGCCATTTCACTTTATACGTAGTAATAATAATAATAATAATAATAATAAATACAGTAAAGCATTGAGAAGAAAAATAGAAATCGACACAAATTAAGAATAACACACAGAGATTTAACGAGGTCCGGTGAAGATGACTACATCTTCGGAAGCAGAGCGGCGACTTCATTTTCCATATTCAGAAAAGAATACAAAATACAAAATTCAGCTCACCTAGTATTACAGATAGAACATATATATAACCCTATAGTACAAGATGTAATTACTTAAATTATCTCTGTACCAAACCGCAGGGTGTTGCCCCCGCACCCACAACCCACATAATGAAACTCCACAGATTGGACAGATCCTTCAGCTCCACTCCGCTCGTGACCTCTGCTCCACACCAGCATCTGTACCTCTTATGATATATGAGCCATAACTAACATAGAGGAACTATAATGGTGAATCTCACTATAAGAATATAAAATATGNTCAACCACATGCCATTTCACTTATCCACGTAATAATAATAATAATAAATATAGTAAAGTGTTGAGAAATTAGTGCGACGAAAAATAGAAATCGACATAAATCCAAAAGAAAACACAGAGATTTAACGATAAACGACAAAGATATTTACATCGTCGGGAGCAGAACGGTAACTTCATTTTCAATATTCAGAAAAGAATACAAAATACCAAATTCAGCTCACCTAGGATTACAGATATGACATATATATAATCTTATAGTACAATATATAATTACTTAAATTACCCATGTATCAAACTGCTGGGTGTTGCCCCTACACCCCCAACCCGCATAATGAAAGTTCACAGATTGGACAGATCCTTCAGCTCTGCTCCGCACGAGGGCTCTGCTCCGCACGAGCATCTGCACCCTTTATGATATATGAGCCATAACTAACATAGAGGAGGTGAATCTCACTGTAAGAATATAAAATAAGAACACCATTCCGACAGCAGCATACTCTATATATTTTCCACCATATTATTTTATCTTATCTATAATCAATTATTAATAGCTTCGTGACACATCTACGGATTTATGGTTTTTTTTTAAATTTAATTATATTAATTTTTTATTTTGGAATATTTACATAAATGCCACACAATTCTTATATATTTACATATCTTACTCCTAAGATTTGATAGTTACAAGAAGACTAGGGGTGTAAACGAGCCGAACCCGAGCGAGCTCAGGCTTAGCTCATGTTAGCTCACTCTTATTCGGCTCGTTTATATTTCGAGCTCAAAAAGTGTATTCGTGTTTGACTCGTTTGCTTAGCGAGCAGAACACAAGCTGTTCACGAACAAAGACTAGTTCTGACAACCCTAATCACTTAGTCATAAGACTTAAGAATTGGGGCAAGATTTAAAACATCATTTGAATCTAATTTAATAATTTTTATTTTATTTTCTTAATTAATGCTTTTAATTGATTATAAATCTTTGTAGCCATGTAACCAATTAAATTTTTAAAAAAATACTACTCATCAAATATATATAATTGATTAGTATTACTTCGAGTCAAAACGAGCTGAACACGAGCAAACAAATATTTATTCGCGTTGTTCTTGTTTGGCTCATTAAGTTAGCGAACGAGCCGAACACAAGCTTCTTAACAACCCAAAAACACGAGCTCTTCACGAACAAAGAGCTTTTTTAACAGCCCTATACATGACGACCACTCGAATCTTCAACATCACAAGAAAAATATCACTATTATTATTATTATTTTTAAATTTTAGGTGCTTGATATGTAAATAAGGAAGATTTGTGTGGTATATTTGTAAATTTATTTTTTATTTTTTATTTTGCACTCTTCCACTATTGTCTCTGACAGCTGAGAACTTTGAGTTTGGTCTACCAATTCTTTATTGCTTTTTTGACTTTTAAGAAGAAAACCTGCAACAAAACTATGGTCCTCCCTATTATAATAACATGCCATAAGCGATAAAAACAAGAAATATTTGAAATAATGTTTTTCACTTTTGGGACTAATTTGTAAAAGTCAGATGGTTTAAATAAATTGTCAAAATAGTCCGAGATCAAATTTTATTTTAAAATTGAGTTCTAATAGTTCGCTGTAGAGATTGTTTCAACCTAAATTTAGGATTTGTTTGGGGCACGGTGCGATAGCTCATTGTAGTTTTGTTTGTTTGAGTAAACTATATTTTGATAACTTTTCAAATAGCTGTTGCTGAAACCTGTGTTTTTCCACCGGTCGTGACAAGATGCAGTGCTAGCTATTGCAACTTTTTGAAGATTAAATTATTTTTCAACGGCTTCATATTTGTTTTTTTAAAAGTTGCAGCTGCACCAAACAGACCCTTAAAGTGTCTGGAGACTATTTGCCACTTCTATAAAATCAGGGACTAAAACTATCCCGTATAAATAATCCAAAACCATTTTAACAATTTACCATGAAATATGCGTTTCACTTTTTAAAAGTTAAAAGTGTGATATTTTTGATGAGATATGAAAGATTTAGATGATATAAATGGAAAGAATTAGATATAAATAAGATTTATGTAAATACATAAAAATTGGGTGGCACTCAAATAAATGTCGTTTTCATAAGAGAATTTTATTAAGTGTGGAGAATTGAATATTAATCCAACTTTACAATTTGGACAGATTCACGGCTGTGTTTGCTTTTCTTTTTGAAGTTTGAAGGCATTGAGATTTTATAGAGTTTTCTAATTATGACTTCAATGTGATTGCGTCACGTCAACAAAACCACTACCATTACAACAATAACAATAAAAATAAAGCCTTAATCCCACTACATGAGGTCGGCTGCATGAATACTTTTTCTCCATTGTTCATATTTTCATTCAGTTCTAGTAAATTAGGATCATTTTTTATACAATAAGCCCAAGTCTTCCGAGGTCTACCTCTGCCTTTTTTAACACAAGTCGAATCTCAAACATCTACTCTCCTAATCGGATCATCAGATGGTCGATGTTTAATGTGACCAAACCATCTATACGACAAAGCCACTAAATAATAACAAAAAAATTATATTGATCTGCCTACTCCGAACACGTGACGCAATTTCATTAGTCCTAATGCATTTCTACATCAAGACTCCTGATATAATATTTTTTCTTATGATGATCATAATTCTACTTAGGTGTATGTATTTCTATCTTTTAACTTATACTCCCTTTAGGCAAGAAAAGAAATTTTTATGTGATCTAAATGATTTATGTGGTATAAATATGAAAAATAAAGTTTAGGCTTTAGATATGTAAATAAATAGAAAATGGGTGATGTATATGTAAATGCCCCAATCATAATCCTAGAAAAGGAATGGAATTATGACACCAACATACCAAAAGATAAAAATTTAGCTGGATTTAAATATTTTAAAAAATAAAAAGTACCTTAAACAAAAAATAGTAAAAGCAATAAAAAGGGATAATTACATCATAAACCACCCAAAACATTGATATTTACAGTACCACCCATTCAGCTTTAAACAATCAAATGATTCAAAATAAGTGCTTCACAACTGTCACATCTTCATTTCTAAGCTTTATGCCTGTAAAACTAAAAACAGCATCTGTCTGATCTCCACCGTCAATCACCGCAAAGATGTATTTCAATGGGCACCACTTTTAACTTTTTTTTATAGATTTTGATTGCAGTGATCGACGGTAGAGATCAGCACAATGAAAAATTATGTCTAAAAGATCAAGGGGGCATTTGCAAACACACCATACAAGTATTATATATTTATGTATCTAACATCTAAACTTTCATATTTGCATGCATCACCACACTCAAATCATCAACATCACATAAAAAATGCCACTAATGTTTGCATTTTAAAACTGAAATAAATATTTTCATGCATAGAGTTATAACACTCAAGTGTTCTAAATATAAATATGAAAATTTAGGCATTAGAAATGTAAATACATAAGAATTTTATGGTATGAATGTAAATATCCATCAAAAGGAGTTTCTAAGACCAGAAAAATAAATAAATAAATAAATAAATAAATAATTAAATCAACAAAAATGGCACTGAAGCTTGAAGGTCTTGAGAGAATTAGACCGTTAAAAATCAGAAAGTTTGAAAACCAACAAACAACAACCAAAACCCTAACAACAGAACTAACCAAATCAAAAGCACAGCATGGTGAAAAGAAATCCGGCAACAATGATCACAGCACAGATTCGACCGTTAAATTTTAAATCCAGAAATAAGAACCGGATTCCTCCTCACCAGAAAACACTATCCTCTTCTTCTTTCTCTCTACCACTTCTCAGATCACTAAAACTCACAAAAAAAAGTTGATGATTTTATGTCCAAAACTTCAACTCAATTCTTCCTCTGATGTCCCCTGAGGATATCTAATCAGCTCCAGTATGTTAACCACCTCCGTCATATCCGGCCGACTTGACGGCACCTGCGAAGCACAAATCAGCCCGAGCTTGATCACCGGTACAGCCTCCTCCATGGGAAACTTACCACAGAGCTTCACATCCATGCAATCCTCAACCCTATCAATATCAAGCAATCCCCTCACCATGTCACAAAGAACAATTACATCATCCTCTCCATACTCCACCGGCTTCCTCCCCGTCACTATCTCGAGCACAACCACTCCGAATCCATATACATCACACTTCTCTGAAATCATCACCGTCCTACAAGCAAATTCCGGCGCCATGTAACCCAACGAGCTTTGAATTTTACTGCTGAGCACATACCGATCGAGCATCGGCAATAGATTCGCCAGCCCGTAGTCTCCAACCTTCGGCTCGCCGGATTCGTCAAGCAGCACATTTGATGATTTCACGTTGTAATGTATCACGCCATGCTGGTGAAGGTAAGCCAAACTCTTCGCAATACCGAGAATCGCATCAAACCTTTCTTGCCATGAGAGAGTTTTACTAGTAGAGCTTTCATGGAGGAGGCTGTATAAACTCCCACCAGATACATACTCATATATCATGAGTTGCAGGGAAGAAGTCCAGTAATACCCTTCAAGGGTGACAAGATTGGGATGCTGCAATTTCCCCAGCTTCTTCACCTCCAGCTCGAAGTCTTGCCGGGATTTCACCACGCTCGAAACTGTGAGCTTTTTGATAGCCACGGGGCGGCCATCTTGGAGCACCGTCTTGTACACGGTGCCGAAGCCGCCTCGACCGAGCTCACAATCCTTGTTCAGTAAAGCATGAGCGCCGGCANTTTGAAAGTTTGAAGGCATTGAGAACTCGGCCTATGTTTTATAGAGTTTTCTATATATGGCTTCAATGTAATTGCGTCACGTCAACATAACCACTACTACAGCAACAACAACAACAACAATAATAAAGCCTTAATCCCACTACATGGGGTCGGCTACATGAATACTTTTTCTCCATTGCGTCCTATTTAATGCATATTTTCATTCAGTTCTAGTAAATTAAGATTATTTTTTAAATAATAAGCCCAAGTCTTCCGAGGTCTACCTCTGTCTTTCTTAACACAAGTCGAATCTAAAACATCCACTCTCCTAATCGGATCATCAGATGGTTGATGTTTAATGTGACCAAACCATCTAACACGACAAAACCACTAAATAAAAAAAAAAAATTATATTGATCTGCCTACTCCGAACACGTGACGCAATTTCATTAGAGTCCTGATACATTTCTACATCAAGACTCCTGATATAATATTTTTTTCTTATGATGATCATAATTCTACTTAGGTGTATGTATTTCTATCTTTTAACTTATACTCCCTTTAGGCAAGGAAAGAAAATTTTATGTATGACTTGTGGTATAAATATGAAAAATAAAGTTTAGGCTTTAGATATGTAAATAAATAGAAATTGGGTGATGTATATGTAAATGCCCCAAACATAATCCTAGAAAAGGAATGGAATTATGACAACATACCAAAAGATAAAAATTTAGCTGGATTTAAATATTTAAAAAAAAAAAATAAAGTACCTTAAACAAAAAATAGTAAAAGCAATAAAAGGGATAATTACATTACAAACCACCCAAAACATTGATATTTACAGTACCACCTATTCAACTTTAAACAATCAAATGATTCAAATAAGTGCGTCACAACTGTCACATCTTACTTTTTAAGCTTTATGTCTGTAAAACTAAAAATTATTTCATGCGGACACCGCATGTGTCCGATCTCCACCGTCGATCACCGCAAAGGTGTATTTCAGTGGGCCCCACATTAACTTTTTTTTTTAAGATTTTGATTACGGTGATCGACGGTAGAGATCGAACACCGCATACATCTTTGCATGTTACAATGAAGAAATCTGTCTAAAAGACCAAGGGGGCATTTGCAAACACACCATACAATTCTTATATATTTATATATCTAACATTTAAACTTTCATATTTGCATGCATCACCACACTCAAATCATTAACATAACATAAAAAATGCCACTAATGTTTGCATTTTAAAACTGAAATAAATATTTTCATGCATAGAGTTATAACACTCAAGTGTTCTAAATATAAGTATGAAAATTTAGGCATTAGACATGTAAATACATAAGAATTTTATGGTAAGAATGTAAATATCCATCATAAGGAGTTTCTAAGACCAGAAAAATAAATAAATAAATAATTAATTAATAATTAAATCAACAAAAATGGCACTGAAGCTTGAAGGTCTTTAGAGAATTAGACCGTTAGAAATCAGAANGAGAATTTTATGGTATGAATGTAAATACCCATCAAAAGGGGTTTCTAAGACCAGAAAAATAAATAAATAAATAAATAAATAATAATTAAATCAACAAAAATGGCACTGAAGCTTGAAGGTCTTTAGAGAATTAGACCGTTAGAAATCAGAAAGCTTGAAACCAACAAACAACAACCAAAACCCTAATAACAGAACTAACCAAATCAAAAGCACAGCATGGTGAAAAGAAATCCGGCAAGAATAATCATAGCACAGATTCGACCGTTAAATTTTAAATCCAGAAACAAGAACCGGATTCCTTCTCACCAGAAAACACTGTTCTCTTCTTCTTTCTCTCTACCACTTCTCAGATCACTGAAACTCACAAAAAAAAAAAAAAAAAATTGATGATTTTATGTCCAAAACTTNAATCATAGCACAGATTCGACCGTTAAATTTTAAATCCAGAAACAAGAACCGGATTCCTCCTCACCAGAAAACACTATCCTCTTCTTCTTTCTCCCTACCACTTCTCAGATCACTAAAACTCACAAAAAAGAAAAAATGATGATTTTATGTCCAAAACTTCAACTCAATTCTTCCTCTGATGTCCCCTGAGGATATCTGATCAGCTCCAGTATGTTAACCACCTCCGTCATATCCGGCCGACTCGATGGCACCTGCGAAGCACAAATCAGCCCTAGCTTGATCACCGGTACAGCCTCCTCCATGGGAAACTTACCACACAGCTTCACATCCATGCAATCCTCAACCCTATCAACATCAAGCAATCCCCTCACCATGTCGCAGAGAACAATTACATCATCCTCTCCATACTCCACCGGCTTCCTCCCCGTCACTATCTCGAGTACAACCACTCCGAATCCATATACGTCGCACTTCTCAGAAATCATCATTGTCCTACAAGCGAATTCCGGCGCCATGTAACCCAATGAGCTTTGAATCTTACTGCTGAGCACATACCGATCGAGCATCGGCAATAGATTCGCCAGCCCGTAGTCTCCAACCTTCGGCTCGNGACATCCATGCAATCCTCAACCCTATCAACATCAAGCAATCCCCTCACCATGTCACAGAGAACAATTACATCATCCTCTCCGTACTCCACCGGCTTCCTCCCCGTCACTATCTCGAGCACAACCACTCCGAATCCGAATACATCACACTTCTCCGAAATCATCATCGTCCTACAAGCGAATTCCGGCGCCATGTAACCCAACGAGCTTTGAATCTTGCTGCTGAGCACATACCGATCGAGCATCGGCAATAGATTCGCCAGCCCGTAGTCTCCAACCTTCGGCTCGCCGGATTCGTCAAGCAGCACATTTGATGATTTCACGTTGTAATGTATCACGCCATGCTGGTGAAGGTAAGCCAAACTCTTCGCCATCCCGAGAATCGCATCGAACCGTTCTTGCCATGAGAGAGTTCTACTAGTAGAGCTTTCATGGAGGAGGCTGTATAAACTACCACCAGATACATACTCATATATCATGAGTTGCAGGGAAGAAGTCCAGTAATACCCTTCAAGGGTGACAAGATTGGGATGCTGCAATTTCCCCAGCTTCTTCACCTCCAGCTCGAAGTCTTGTCGGGATTTCACCACGCTCGAAACTGTGAGCTTTTTGATCGCCACAGGGCGGCCATCTTGGAGCACCGTCTTGTACACGGTGCCGAAGCCGCCTCTACCGAGCTCGCAATCCTTGTTCAGTAAAGCATGAGCGCCGGCGCAGAACTCAGGGTCATCTCTAGAGAACATGACTAGTTTTCCCGAGCTGGAATCCGTGGTTGATGATTGCCGGAAGTAGTCATCACTGACGGCCAAAGCAGCAGTGGCGGAATGTGAAGCCGAGGTTTTCACTCCNACCTCGACCGAGCTCGCAATCCTTGTTCAGTAAAGCATGAGCGCCGGCGCAGAACTCAGGGTCGTCTCTAGAGAACATGACTAGTTTTCCCGAGCTGGAATCCGTGGTTGGTGATTGCCGGAAGTAGTCATCACTGACGGCCAAAGCAGCAGTGGCGGAATGTGAAGCCGAGGTTTTCACTCCGAGGTTTACAATAGAGATGGTGATGACACCAAGGATGATGATGGCGGCGGCGGCAATGGCGACTAGAGCGGATATGCTGAAGATGATCTTCTTGTGATGGTAATTGTCAGCAGGAAGAGTGTTGCTCGAAGTGGGAGAGGAAGGAGATGAGGAATTGGGGTTAAGGACGATGGGCTTGGGGAGAAAGGCGGGACAAGAGCGGTTGACGACAGCCCCGCAAAGGCCGGGATTGTAGGAGATTGAGGAGAAGGAAATGGTGTTGAAGAAGTTCCCAGCAGGAAGATCGCCGGAAAAGTTGTTGTAGGAGATGTTGAAGGAGAGGAGGTGAGGAAGGTCCCCAAGTTGCTTTGGGAGGCTTCCTGTGNAGGAGATGAGGAATTGGGGTTAAGGACGATGGGCTTGGGGAGAAAGGCGGGGCACGAGCGATTGACGACAGCCCCGCAAAGGCCGGGATTGTAGAAGATGGAGGAGAAGGAAATGGTGTTGAAGAAGTTCCCGGCCGGAAGATCGCCAGAGAAGTTGTTGTAGGAGATGTTGAAGGAGAGGAGGTGAGGAAGGTCCCCAAGTTGCTTTGGGAGGCTTCCTGTGAACTTGTTTAGAGAAAGGTCAACTTTTTGGAGATCGGTGAGATTGGCTAAGCTTGGAGGAATGGAGCCAATGAGATTATTCCGAGAAAGGTCCCTATAAGTAAAATCCAAACAAGTAAAGACAATAAGATTGTGACTAACATCATGCAATACTTTAATGCAAAAAAATACAAATTACATGAAAATGACAGGAGTTGTTCGGTAGTGTTAAGTACTAAGGACAAAGGGAGTAGAAACTTAGATGAGTTCAAACAAAAAAAATAAAGTTAATAAACAAATATAAGCATAAGCTCAAATTCAACGGAAAAAAAGCAATTTTTATTTTTTTTAGGAATGAAGTAAGAAAACTTACAGCAAAGTGAGGGAGGCACAGTTANAAATCATGTAATACTTTAATGCAAAAAAATACAAATTACATGAAAATGACAGGAGTTGTTCAGTAGTGTTAAGTACTAAGGACAAAGGGAGTAGAAACTTGGATGAGTTCAAACACAAAAAATAAAGTTAATAAACAAATATAAGCATAAGCTCAAATTCAACGAACAAAAAGCAATTTTTATTTTTTTTAGGAATGAAGAAAGAAAACTTACAGCAAAGTGAGGGAGACACAGTTACTAATCTTGCCAGGAATTACTCCACTAATGGAGTTTTTTGACAGAATTAGCTCTTTCAAGCCAACTGCTCCTTCAATCTCAGGTGGAATGCTGCCTCTGAGCTGATTCCCACTCAAATCAATAACTTCAATGTTCTTCAGTTCACCAAGAGCTGGTGGGATAGAGCCTGATATTCTGTTTGAGGATAGATTCAAGAGCCGCAAGCTCTGGATGGATGACATTTCTTCTGGAATATTTCCAGAGAAGGTATTCATGGAGAGATCTAACACGCTCAATGTTGAAGAACTCGTCGCAGGAATCTGTATAAATCCACTGAATCTGTTCTCAGCAGCCATGAGCTTTCTTAGCCTCAGTTGGAAGACCCATTGTTGCAGATTTCCAGTAAGAAAATTGTGACTCAAATCCATCTCCTGAAGCTTTGTGCAGTTAGCCATGGATTCCGGCAGACCCCCCGTGAGGTTATTTTTCGAAAGGTTGAGTTCTTCCAGAGCTTGAAGATGACCAATAGAACCTGGAATCTGTCCCATAAAGTGATTTTGTGACAAATCCAAAGATTGAAGGCTGCTCATTTCTCCAATCCAATCTGGAAGCTCGCCGGAGAAGGAATTGGAGCTTAATCCGACATGAACGCACATAGAAAGCTTCTGCAAGGAGTTCGGAAGGGAACCAATAAGCATGTTCCCACTAAGATCAATGGAGTTCAGGAGCACAGAATCCCCAATATCCTCAGGCAAGCTCCCTGAGAGCTTATTCCCTCTTAAGCTCACCGACCTAAGATTAACCAGCCGGCCAATCCCTACCGGAATCTCACCGGCGACGCCATTACCGGACAGATCAAAAGACCGGAGATCTTTCAAAGACCAAATTTCAGCCGGAAAAAAACCAGAGAAAAAATTCGAGGAAAGGTTCAGTGCTTCAAGAGTGGAGCAAGAGCCGACATTGGAAGGAATCTCCCCTGAAAACCAATTGTTGGCTAGAGAGAGAAACCTAACAGACCTGCATTGTGAGNATAAGATTAACCAGCCGGCCAATCCCTACAGGAATCTCACCAGCGACGCCATTACCGGAGAGATCAAGAGACCGGAGATCTTTCAAAGACCAAATTTCAGCCGGAAAAAAACCAGAGAAAAGATTCGAGGAAAGGTTCAGTGCTTCAAGAGTGGAGCAAGAGCCAACATTGGAAGGAATCTCCCCTGAAAACCAATTGTTGGCTAGAGAGAGAAACCTAACAGACCTGCATTGTGAGAAAAATCCATCAGGAATTGACCCGGTGAAGCTGTTATGGCTGAGATCGACGCTCTGAAGCCTCTCCAGGCGGAGAAGTTCCGCCATTAGGGACCCGGATAAGTTGTTTCTTGAAAGAGAAAGGGTCTGGAGGTTTTGAAGTTGCAGAAGGCCGCGACCGAGCTTGCCGGAGAGGGAAAGTCCATTGAGGGTGAGCTCCAAAACTCGGTTGGAGATGGGATCGCATTTGACTCCTAACCAGTTGCAGGGGGTCTCGTCATCTTCGTTCCAAGATGAGAGCTTGGAATCTGAGTCTTTGAGGTCCGCCTTGAAGACGATTAGACCTAGGACGTCGTCGTTTAGGGTTGGGGTTGCGGAGAGAACCAGCAGAGGAAGGAGGAAGAAGAAGGAGAAGGGAAGATGAGACGGGGGACTCATATTCCGCACAAATGGAGAAAGATCTAAGCTTGGAGAAAGGAAAGGACGGAACTTTGGAGCTAGAAGACGAACTGGAGAGAAGTATGAGCTGTGAAGCTGGAGTTCGCCGGAGTTAAGGCGGCAGTGGCGGCGGAGAGATTGCGACTGGCGGCTCGGAAAATGGTTAACACTTCTGCCACTACGAGAAGCTAAGAAAGCTGTAGAAGAAGGAAAAGACCAATTTAGGGAGAGAGACAGAGAGAGATGGGGACTGTGCTTGCAGTGGAGAGTCTCCTTTTGCTCGGAGTTCATTAATGGCTTCCATGTATGTATTAAAAATTTATTAAGAACATACTAATATTAGGAAAAATTACATACATATCATACAATTCTTATGAATTTACATATCTACCAGTTACAATTTAATATTTACATTCATAACACTTAGTGACCCTTTGGTGCGGTAAGCTTTTGCATAAGAAAATATATTTGTCCTTCAAAATATAAATAAAGATAATATGAGTGTCAGGAATGTAAATATTAAAGTTCATTTATTAGTTTTGCAAATATATAAAAATTTGGTATGTATGCACCTCGTGTTCAGTTCGTTTGAAATTACTTTGTTTGAAATAAGCTCATGTTCGAAATTGTTTGTGAAGTCACTGTTCGTGTTCGTTTCTTAATGAACGAGNGTAGGTGGGGTCAATATAGAGAAGCTCAAGGATAGTCCCCCATAGGATGGTCAGACCTTAAGACTAACCCTGGGTGGTATGGTTTTGGTGGGGCTAACTTGCACACACTACACTCTGTCACATACCCTAAGCCCTATGACCCCTTAGGTTGGTCTCCTACTCCTTTTGCAAATCTTGTATGGATGAATCTATACCCTTAATCTTTGGCTAAGAGGGTTAGAACCAGCATATTGAGATCTCAAAATAAGTCCTCATATGACTCCTATTGGTTTGGTATGGCTACGGGTGTAAACGAAGCGAACACAAACGNCTAGGTGGGGTTAATATAGAGGAGCTCAAGGATAGACCCCCATAGGATGGTCAGACCTTAAGACTAACCCTGGGTGGTCTGGTTTTGGTGGGGCTAACTTGCACACACTACACTCTCTCACATACCCTAAGCCCTATGACCCCTTAGGTTGGTCTCCTACTCCTTTTGGAAATCTCGTATGGATGAATCTATACCCTTAATCTTTGGCTAAGAGGGTTAGAACCAGCATATTGAGACCTCAAAATAAGTCCTCATATGACTCCTATTGGTTTGGTATGGCTACGGGTGTAAACGAAGCGAACACAAACGAACAGAGCTTGTGTTCGTGTTCGATTAGTTTGAAATTTAGTTTGTTTGAAATAAGCTCATGTTCGAAATTGTTTGTGAAGTCACTGTTCGTGTTCGTTTCTTAACGAATGAGTCAAACACGAGCTATTCGCGAACGACGAGCCAGTTTGACATCCCTAATATTAATATATATAAATAATATATTATATTAATTATATAACTTATATTATATAAATATATAATATCCATATTAGTATGTTACTAATATAGTATCTTAATATATTATTATGATTATTAATTTATTATATATTATAATTTATAAAATTTCATTTTTTAAAATATCATAAATTTTTTATTTTACATTTCGAACAATAATGGTTCAAATACGAATGAATGGATCATTGTTCGTGTTTAGTTCGTTTAACTAACCGAACAAATAAAAATTTTCACGTTCGTCGCGTTTACTTATCGAAAGAATCCAACACAAACTCATTGACGAACCGAACACGAACTGTTTGCGAATAACGAGCTATTTTGACATCCCTANTAAAATATCATAAATTTTTTATTTTACATTTCGAACAATAATGATTCGAATACGAACGAATGCATCACTGTTCGTGTTTGGTTCGTTTAACTAACCGAATAAATAAAAATTTTCATGTTCGTCGCGTTTACTTATCGAACGAATCCAACACAAACTCATTGACGAACCGAACACGAACTGTTTGCGAATAACGAGCTATTTTGACATCCCTANCGTTCGTCGCGTTTACTTATCGAACGAATCCAACACAAACTCATTGACGAACCGAACATGAACTGTTTGCGAATAACGAGCTATTTTGACATCCCTAGGTATGGCTTCATGGCTTATTGGTCCCTTTTGGCNCAAAAAAAAATTTCATGTTCGTCTCGTTTACTTATCGAACGAATCCAACACGAAGTCATTGACGAACCAAATATGAACTATTTGCGAATAACGAGCTATTTTGACATCCCTAGGTATGGCTTCATGGCTTATTGGTCACTTTTGGCCCAAAATCACCAAAATACCCCTACAACCCTAATTTTTGCCAAAATCACCAAAATTACCCAAAATACCCAAATCTTTCCAAAAATCATTTCAAACCACTCACCACTACCTAAATTGACCAAAATTCACAAAAATGACCAAATTTCCAAAATATCCCCAAAAATTGCCAAAATTACAAAAACGCCCCTCATGACCTAAAAATTTTCAAAATTCCCAAAAATTTCAAAATCATCCAAAATATTCCTAATTTCAATTTTTGATCATAAGTTTGATTCAATTTGACCCAATTAACCCAATTTGACCAAAAACCCTAATTTGCTTTTAAATGCCCAAATGTCCCAAAATTAACCACAATTTTGGCCCAATTTACCCCAATCTTGCCCAATTTCAATTCCAAATCAAAATTCAGTATCCCCAGTCCTATTTTAGACAAAATTCAAGCCTGATTAGATCCAATTGTAGGCCCAATTTCATTTAAATCAAACAAATTCCTAATTTTGACAATATGCCTAAATCCATTAAATTATCCTCCCAATTCAACTCAAAATCATTTGAAATTTTACCAAATCCTTCATGACATATTCCTACACCAAACTCAACATTGAATTAGGCCAAATTTTAGCCCAAGTTCAATTTCAATTTTAAAAAGCCCAAATCCTTAAGCCATTCTAAAAAGCCCAAATCCAAAAGCCCACATGACAAATTTTATCCCCATCATACATTTAATCAAAATCATCCCCTAAGTCACAAATTCATGATCAAATTGTTCTATATCAACCATCATGTCAAATGCCTCCAAAATATTTCATAAATTCAAAAATCCCTCCTCATAAAAGTTGACCAAGCCAAGGACAAGCCATGAAACCACTCTCAAGCCATAGGTGAGCCATGAGAGCTATGCCACATTACCTTACTATTAATGGAAAGAGGCCATGCCACTTTCAAATAGCCTTAAGATTTTTTTAACCTCTTCCATGAATCACCTAAACCCCATATTTAACTAAATCACTTGGATAGGGACAATACTAATGATTAAGCTAAACCATCTGATTTCCCTCAGCACCCGAGCCAACCTTGGTGGGTGAACCCAACCCAAATCCATAATTTAACCCAATTTGACCTAAAATGACCCTTCCCACATCTTATTTTAATTCAACACATTTACACATGGCCAACCACAATTGACTTCACCAAGACCAAGCCCTGACCTCCCTGGACTAGATGGTGACCTGAGCCTGGCCGGCAGGCCACCTAGGCTGCCGGAAAAGCCACCCAAAAGTGCTCCACCATGGCTAAAAGTCAAAATTAAACCCATCCAAGCTGGCTCATCCCAATTNGTCGTCCCAGGAATCTGTAAAAATCCACTGAATCTGTTCTCAGCAGCCATGAGCTTTCTTAACCTCAGTTGGAAGACCCATTGTTGCAGATTTCCAGTAAGAAAATTGTGACTCAAATCCATCTCCTGAAGCTTTGTGCAGTTAGCCATGGATTCCGGCAGACCACCCGAGAGGTTATTTTTCGAAAGGTTAAGTTCTTCCAGAGCTTGAAGATGACCAATAGAACCTGGAATCTGTCCCAAAAAGTGATTTTGTGACAAATCCAAAGAATGAAGACTGCTCATTTCTCCAATCCAATCTGGAAGCTCGCCGGAGAAGGAATTGGAGCTTAATCCGACATGAACGCACATAGAAAGCTTCTGCAAGGAGTTCGGAAGGGAACCAATAAGCATGTTCCCACTAAGATCAATGGAGTTCAGGAGCACAGAATCCCCAATATCCTCAGGCAAGCTCCCTGAGAGCTTATTCCCTCTTAAGCTCACCGACATAAGATTAACCAGCCGGCCAATCCCTACCGGAATCTCACCGGCGACGCCATTACCGGACAGATCAAAAGACCGGAGATCTTTCAAAGACCAAATTTCAGCCGGAAAAAAACCAGAGAAAAGATTCGAGGAAAGGTTCAGTGCTTCAAGAGTGGAGCAAGAGCCGACATTGGAAGGAATCTCCCCTGAAAACCAATTGTTGGCTAGAGAGAGAAACCTAACAGACCTGCATTGTGAGAAAAATCCATCAGGAATTGACCCGGTGAAGCTGTTATGGCTGAGATCGACGCTCTGAAGCCTCTCCAGGCGGAGAAGTTCCGCCATTAGGGACCCGGATAAGTTGTTTCTTGAAAGAGAAAGTGTCTGGAGGTTTTGAAGTTGCAGAAGGCCGCGACCGAGCTTGCCGGAGAGGGAGAGTCCATTGAGGGAGAGTTCCAAGACTCGGTTGGAGATGGGATCGCATTTGACTCCTAACCAGTTGCAGGGGGTCTCGTCATCTTCGTTCCAAGATGAGAGCTTGGAATCTGAGTCTTTGAGGTCCGCCTTGAAGACGATTAGACCTAGGACGTCGTCGTTTAGGGTTGGGGTTGCGGAGAGAACCAGGAGAGGAACGAGGAAGAAGAAGGAGAGGGGAAGATGAGAGGCGGAACTCATGTTCAGCACAAATGGAGAAAGATCTAAGCTTGGAGAAAGGAAAGGCCGGAACTTTTGAGCTAGAAGACGAACTGGAGAGAAGTATGAGCAGTGAAGCTGGAGTTCGCCGGAGTTAAGGTGGCAGCGGCGGCGGAGAGATTGCAACTGGCGGCTCGGAAAATGGTTAACACTTCTGCCACCACCAGAAGCAAAGAAAGCGGTAGAAGAAGGAAAAGACCAATTTAGGGTGAGAGACAGAGAGAGATGGGGACTGTGCTTGCAGTGGAGACTCTCCTTTTGCTCGGAGTTCATTAATGGCTTCTCATGTATGTATTAAAAATTTATTATGAACATACTAATATTAAGAAAAATTACATACATATCATACAATTCTTATGAATTTACATATCTACCAGTTACAATTTAATGTTTACATTCATAACACTTGGTGACACTTTGGTGCGGTAAGCTATATCATAAGAAAGTATGTTTGACTTTCAAAATATAAATAAAGATAATAAGAGTGCTAGGAATGTAAATATTAAAGTTTATTTATTAGTTTTGCAAATATATAAAAATTTGGTATGTATGTAACTAGGGGTGTAAACGAACCCGACACGAACCAATAGCGCTTGTGTTCGTGTTCGGTTCGTTTGAAATTTAGTTTGTTTGAAATTAGCTCGTGTTCGAAATTATTCGTGTTCGTTTCTTAACGAACGAGCCGAACACGAATTGTTCACAAAATATTAATATATATAAATAATATATTATATTAATTATATAACATATATTATATAAATATATAATATCTATATTAGTATATTACTAATAAAGTATATTAATATATTATTATTAATATTATAATTTATAAAATTTAATTTTTTAAAAAATATATATAATTATTTTAAATTATTTTATATTTCGAACAATAACGATTCAAACACGAACGAACCACTTTTCATTTTTGGTTCATTTAAGTAACTAACCGAAAAAATTTTGTTCACGTTCGTCTCATTTACTTATCGAACGAACCGAACACGAACTCATTGACGACCGAACACGAACTGTTCGCAAACAACAAGCTTTCTTGACAGCCCTATATGTACCCCCTTAATATTAATCTGTTTTATTATTATGGAGCACTGCCTACCTTGGAAGATTTACAAGAAGATCACTCAATTCTTTTGTATTAACAAATCTTACACATAAATTTAATTTATATACACATGAAAAGATGTAATTTGCTTTGGGATAATTGCATACATAACAACCAAATATTGTTATCTAGCACCCAATTGATATTTTTGAATTAACAAATCGATATATTTATGCGTGTCACGATCAAATCATTTGAGAGTTTAATTAAATTAACATATATGAGTTGGGGGGTTTTTGTTGAGAATGAAATAACCCCCATACTTTACTAGGGCTTAGGTTCTATTAGAAATTACACTGCACCACGGAATAGGATCGTATAGATTTCGAGAAAAAACAGAACAAATTTATGAACATAAGCACAACAAAGACAATGCAGTAAAAAAAAAAGGAAAACATAAGATTTAAAGTTGAAAAACCTAAGAATGGAAGCAAACCACAGAGCCACACTACAAAGAACTTTCAGTAATGAATTCAAAAAGTTTTGTAGGGTACACACTTAAATATTCTATCTACAATCAAAGAAACTTACAGAACGTGAAATTCTCCTCTTCGAAGCTTCTCACATTCACATGGAAAATGTCGAAGAAAACACGTGGTTTGGAACTTCCTTGCTGGAACCACATGATGGAGACCATGAGTTGTAGGCTCGTGTCCCGTACCTTAATTCTGATTTCTCTTGGATGTATAGTATTTAAGATTAAGTATGTATATGTGGTGTATGACTGCCTTTTTGCTTTTCTGGGATATGTTGTCGACTAAGCAACATTCGACCTTTTCCAATTCTTTAGTTGGTCTTGTTTTAATTTCTTGCTTTGTGCTTGTTATCCCCTCTTTCTTTGCTTCTGGATTGTTTGAGAATCTTGGGAATTCAATTTAGGCTCTCTAAGGACCTAAAGTTATAATTTTTTCTACAAAATCCTAATAAAAGATTAAGACTAATTAGAAATTTAGGATTGATACATTACAAGATTTTCAAAACCTACTTTTATTTTCATGTATGGTTTTTCAATTGGATTTAAAATGGTTTGCATGACATGGACATCACCTAAGCCATACTAATAGAGCCTCCACATTGAGGCTTGTGTAGATAACTACATTTTGCATTGCTCGAGGAAAATTCTCCATGCTTCATCAACCCAACTGACCCAACATAAGATTTCTAGTTATGTGATTATCTAACGCACTTAGGGTGTTAAAGGCTTCCCCAACTCAGACAAGGAATAAGTCCTGTATGAGAGCATCTCAGCTTTGTAGCCATATCTCTTTTTCTTTTCCACTCTAGTGGATTCCTCGTCACTTTAGTAGGTTTAAGGCTCACCTCTACTTTCTACCTATATAGGATCATACGATTTAGAGTTTCCTTCTCACGACCTTTGATGCAAATGATAGCATTGATGACAATGACATGACTTCAAAAGAAGATTTAATTCAAATTTCATGAGGGACAATTACTAGATGTCATTCAAAGAAGTTGAAAGAAGCTAGTAATGGATTAGTCTAGGAGGCTTGGACTCAAGCCAATTCATGGCAGTCTAAGGAGAAAGAGCCACGAAGATTTGTCAATTTAATCTAAGCCCAAGAATAAAAGAGTCATATTATTATGGCTGAATATTTTGTGTTTTGTTACATTTTAATAATGACTTGCATGCTAACTTGATGTAGTTTTTTTTTTTTTTTGATTTGTTTAGAGGATACTTTATCTTCTCTTTTTTTTTCATGTAAGTTTTAACCTATTTATAAGCCATACTTCAAATTAGAAAGAAGACTTTTGATTTTGGCAAAACTTGTATTTGCGTTGTTTTCCACGGTTTCCTTAGAATTCCCACCAGAACTCTTGACCATCGCCAAAGGAGTTCGTCCCCAACTTATCAAGCGGATTTCCACCCCGTTTGTGGCATCTTCCATTGTACCAAGGTTTTTTCCTCACATTAACCTTAGGGTGAAAGTCTTATACCAACGTTCTTGTTTGTGTTGAGCATTGGATCAAGGTTTATCTCCATCAATCCATTTTATCACCAGGTTTTATCTCTCCTTTAGCTCGATTTGTTCCAGCTTTGGGACGATTTTTTTGTCTTGTTCATGCATCACATACTAATTGCCACTAATTCCTTTCAGTTTTGGTTTAGCACATCAGGTTTTCAAATTAGAACAGCAATCCCCACGTTCCTGCCTTGCTTATATGCATATCAACCTTAAGACTACCAAGGTTCTCTTAGGAAGCATAAATCACAGATTGCTGATAAAGAGCCTTAGATAGGGCTGAGTCGACTACCTTCATGACAAGGTAGACTTAGGATCATAATAACTTGGTATAACAGATCCGTGGTTTCTTGACCTAGCTGTCTCTACCTGATTAAGATTACTCTACCCTTTCTTTGCTTAACTGCTTTGAGCCCTTTCCCTTCTTTTCAAATTTTATCGATGTTGTCTCGTAGACCCTGATTGCGAACACCTCTGCCGCTTATTTTGGATAAGGTGATTCACCCTCTATTCTTATGAGTCAGTTTTGCCTTACAACGTAGTGCAGGCCCTACGGGATGACTCAGTTATTTCATAAGTCACATTCTCCGATAAACTGTTACACATTCTGCACTTTGTGGGACTCACTCTTTGCCCTTTAGCTTAGCTAGAGCTTTGAAGGCATCGAGATGCTCTTATGAGATAATCATCCTTTGTGACACCCTCTCAATAGTCATCAATTAAATGTAAGTAAAACTTCTTTAATCGTGAATATTTCTAGGTATCCCCTAAGATGTAATTAACCAAAATGATTTACGTTCTTTTGAAAGTATTATTGAACCTAAAACAAATACAAATTTGGTTCTCTGGTTATTTAGGTAGCTAAGGTAGGTATTCTTTCATGGATATTCAATTCAAGGTGTCTCAATCTGATTCTGTTTGAACATATACCATCGATTTATCGCATGAGGATTAACGCACATAAGCTCTCCAGTCTTTTTCTTCAAATTTGTTTGCCTAGTCTCCATCTTATTTCCTTCTTTTTTGATCTCTCCTCTTCTCATAATCGTTCTGAAAGTTCAAGTAAGGTGACTCTGAGTTTACAATAAGAGCCAAAATAAATGCAGACCTTGTTATCTCCCATATAAATCTTCCCTGGATCACTTTGTGTGCAATTTTTTAAGGCTACTTTATTTGGGCATGCATGAAAAGAGGCACATGATCTATTATCCAAGATTTAGTGCTTATTTTAGACTTCACCAGGTTAGATATTTGTAGATAGATTCATTTTCTGTCCTTCAACACCAGTTTTCCTTGGAGCTTTGTAGTCCTTATTAAAATGCATTTCCTTTATGCAGTTTCAACATTCTCCTCTACCATTTCCTTTACTTGACCTAGACTTTTGCCTCCCGAATTTGGATTTGCCTTTGCCTGTATTCATATAAAAAAATCATTCCTCTATTACCAACATTCAAAATAAAACCTGAAGATTCACCATTCGTTGCTTTTATGCAAACTTCTTCATTTAACATCAAATTCACCATGTTATCGAAGTTCAATTTCATATTCCCTTAAGAAATATTTGCCGCTATCACCAAAACATTCAGTTATCCAACAACTAATACAATATCACAAGTGCCCTAACCTCATTATCAAAATTGATCCCCAAAGAACACAACTAACTTGTTATAGTGTTGAAATTATTCAGATTTTCAGACACTGAACTGTCTTCCATCATCTTCATATTAAATAACATCTTCATTAGAAAAAAAACCATATTTGAAGTAAAAAGGTTTTTGTACAATTTGGTTAGTGCCGTCATGAGATCCGCTGTAAATTTCTCATTTATAATGTTGAACGCAACATATGAGGAAAGTGCAACTGGGTCAAAACTAGTGTTGTTCGATCCAACACTTCCCATTCCTTCGTAGTGATAGACTCAGTTTTTTTGGTGATTCCCTATAGTGGCAATACAACTTTTTTTAGTACAATAAATCCCCTACTTGCATCATCCAGAGTGCAATGTTCGTCCCATTGAACTTATTCACTTTGAATCTTGCTTTGTCGATCATTGCACCCACTCAAATCAACCACCACTCTGATACTAGTTTGTTGGGAAGGAAATAATCCTCTAACTTTAATAGGGCATATGTTCAATTAGAAACTAAACTATACCATGGAATGGAATCAGAAAAATTTGAGAAAACTAAAACAAAATTATGAATATAAGCACAACAAAGACAATCCATAAACACAACAGAACCATGCCATTAAGAAATTCTCACTATGAATTCAAAAGTTTTATAGAGAACACTCAGAATTCCTTTCTACAATCAAGGAAACTTACATGACCTCGCTCTAATTCTTTCCTCTCAATCTTACAAGAGAAACACGTGAAATTCTTCTCTACGACGCTTCTCACATTCACCAGAAAAATATCGAAGAAAACACGTGCTCTAAAACTTCCTCGCTGGAGCTCATAAGTAACCTTCACCACTTGAAAAAAGCTTCTTAAATCAAATCGTCGTGGACCAACCGCATCGGGCACAAAAGCGCTCAGAACATTTTTATGCCCCAAATTGGTTTAATCAAGAAGTTTTTGAATGCACTTGGCCACAATTATATATTAAATTTTATTTATTCACCTAAGTCATATAAAAACTTTATGAACATATATATATATGTGTATATATATATATATATATATATATATNATGCAAAAAATAATGCTGAAGCATAGAAATTCACACAACAATAATCAAACACAAAGATTTGCTTGCTTTGGCGTTTAATTGATTCGTCTATGTTCACGGGGAGAAAGATTCCAATGACATCATATCGGAGAAATAAAAACGGCTTTGGGTTACAACTCTCAACACTTTATTATCATTAACTATCGTAAGCCTTAAATCCTTTTTATATAGCAGGACTAGGGAATACAAGTAAATAAAGCTAAAAGATAAAATTATCTTTAATTATAATAAAATTGATAAATACAATAATTTTCACCTCATTTTTTACTTTTGGATAAGTGAGAGATAATCAAATGATCTCCAAACAAATTTAGCTTTTTCTTTTTTGGGTTTTCTATGTAAAAATTTTTGGTGTTGCAATTGGTTGGTTGCTTCTATCTGAATGTGTGCTGGATTAGCGTACTGTGTTAAGATGATAATCTTTTATTCTATCGCTGCGAATTTTCTAGCATCAATCAGTTTAGCACTGCTTGTGAGAAACAAAGTCTCATTCGCATTGTCTTCAGATTTGAGACGTCAACCCTATACTTCTTTTTCAATGATACAAATCATTCAACTGATGATGAAACCTCTTTTGCTCTCTTAAAGATCACTTTTGAAGTATTCGTTTATGTTGGAGGCAACCTTCACTATAGTACGATAGTTCACATCAACTTCTTGGGTATAATTGTAGTGAGGTAGTCTTCGTGCATCTCTTGCAGACATCATGTCTATACTTCTTTTAGGTTGTGGGCAGCCTTTTTTACGGTCTTGGAAAGTCATTCACATTAGCATATCGAGCAAGATCGTGATGGGTAGTCATCTCACATTTCACTCTAACATCAAGTTTTTGAGAACTGCTTCCAGTCTAAGGGCAGCAACACCACTAACAATGCTAGAGTTCTTTCTCTGCTTGATCAAGAAACAAATCCATTCAAAGTGTGCTACATGAGCAACTTTACCGGTTCATAAAGACAAATGTCACAGTAGGGGACCACAAAATTCAAAACTAGCAACCACAAGTTACTGTTATTTTTAATATGGCTGCAAATATATTTCCAAAAATATTATGGTCCATTTCAACCTACTTCCCAGCCTCGGGAAATGCAGAGCTTCTCTGGGCTTAATTGATCCCAAAGGGAGTCAATTTGAAATCTTCCATAACAAATCATAGTCGTCAAGTAGAAGCTTCAACTAACAGTCTTGGATAGGTCAAAAACTATTGATGGATTCTATCTAACTTCTTCCATCAGGCAAAAAGTATTGACCAACAATCTCAGATAGGTCTTACATCCTTAGTAGATACTTCATTCCACTTTGTCCATTACAGGTTAACGTCATCGAGTATCTATACCTATACAACATAAGACATGTCTTACATCCTCCGTGAATTACCACTGATGTTTTGCACTACAGGCTATGGTCATCGAGCGTGCGCGCTCTGACTAAGTAACCGAAGACAAGTCAAATATTCTTAGCAACAATCTAGAAGTTAAGTAACTACATCTCAAAAGAAAATGCAAAAGCAACATCAAAATTTTTAATACATTAAGTAAGAGAAAGACAAACACACAAATAACAATCACTCTGTACAAATGTCACATCAAGTAATTGAAATGCTACAAAAATAAACAGAAGTTTCAACAAGTTGACTCATCTTCAAATGGTGTCGCATCACCTTCTCAAAATTACAGTACTTCTGCTCATCTTCAGGGGGAAGAGATATCACCACCGCAGTTACAAGGGAATGCCCCCTGGAAAGTGCGACAACATGAGAACCCCTCTGGAATGTGCAAAAACTGCATAAGAGTCTCCCCATCAAGTGCTACAGCCGCATGGGAATCTTCGCCAGAATGCAGAGTGTGTGGCGAGAGAACTTTTGCTTTTCTCTGTCTCCTCCATAATGGAGGGCGGATATCCCCGGATATCAGCATCACAACAACACGTGAATCTCCTTCGAAATACAAAGTATACAATGAGACTACTCTAGTTTTTCTCCGTCTTTTCCAGAATCCATGATAGATTTCTCCGTCTATTAGCATCAAATCAACACAAGAATCTCATCCGGAATGTGTGACCGAAAAACTCCAGCTTTTTTTTTGTCCCCTCTAGAGTGTAGGATGAGTTTCCCCACATGTCACTATTTTAGCGATCTGAAGGAAGATCACGAAAGAAGATCTCGTTGTTTTTATAGGGCTGGATTGGGGATCTTTCGGGATGATTTTCTCCTGCTTCTTCACGAAAAAAGGTTGAAAAAAAGAAATTCTATATCGTCCGCCGAGAAGGGATGCAAACAACTTTTTTCTTCCTTTCATTTTTTTTAGGAAATCTCAGATCACATGTTGGGCATGGTTGGGGACTCCAACTCCTTCTTTAACTTCTTAGCCTATTTATAGGCTGGAGAGATAGGAAAAAGCAAAAAAATTGTTTAAATGAATCTAATTTTTTTTAATAAAAATAAGTTTCCTTTTAAAATAAAAATTAAAGAGGAAAAAAAAATCCCTCCTAATTTCTTCCTTAATTATTACAAGTTAAATATATTTTAATTTCTTTCTGAATCAGCCCTTCAAATGTATATTTATTAAATACATTTATTTCATTTAATATAAGTATACATATATTTTCCGTTTCTGTTTTTTTAAAAAAAATAAAATCTGTGAATTGATTATGATGTTCATATCTATATAAACCATATTTAACAATTCTGTTTATCCAAAATCTATCTGAATTATTTACAGACTTTCGAAANTTATTCTGATAATCTGCAGATTATCAGATTATCAAAATAATCTGCTTATCAGCAGATTATAAATAATCAACAGCTGCGCCAAACAGACCCTAAATGTCTTCTCTCTTCTGAATGCATGTTGAATTGTCGTACCAACGATAATCTGTTATTCTACTGCCTCAAATTTTCTTACATGCATCAATTTTTAACCTCTGAGTTAAGATAAATTATTTCATCTTTTTTTGTTTTATTTGAATTAGGTGTGAGATATGTAAATATATAAGACTTGTGTGCTAATAATGTAAATTTCCCGTAAATTTTTAATTCATCGGGCATTTATTATATTCATTGGCTAAATGCCCGAGTAAATGAAGAGTATTAATTCAACAAAATTCATGACTAAAGGCCCAAGAGTTTAAAACTAATAGGAACTCCTAACAAATTTAAACCTAACAACTACTAAGAAATGTTATAGATTCAAATTCAAGATCATTCAGAGCTCGCATTTCAATAAATTTATAGTCAAATTAACCGTCTCGACAAGACAAACTCGGTGGTATCAAAATTGGGTCAATCTGGGTCCAATCAAGCCAAGATAAAGCTAATAAAATGTATTTGGAGAGTTTGGATCATTCATTGAATGATCAAATAAAATTCAAAATTGACATATTTACATTCAAATCGAGTGTATTGACAAGAGAAATCCAACAAGTCTGAGCTCACTTAAATTCCGAGTCATTAAGACCCCTAAATCCTTTAAATAAACAAAAAAAAAATCTATGATCAAGGGGATCAATATCGGCCATTCGATTAGGTGGTTCCCTCTTTTCACTTGAGGGGAGAGACGAAGAAAGGGAGTTTTAGGTTCTGGACTGAAAACCCGACGATAACTTTCCGCATTCATAACCGTGAGATATGTAAGAACATAAGAATTTTGTGCTACTAATGATAATAGCCAAGATAAAAATTGACCAAAGGCATTTTCAATACTTTTTTTTTCAATTTTCATAATTATTTAATTTAAAATTTAAGTAAATTATAACTTTAGTAAGCAATTCCAAGTGAATTCTGTATGCAATTATAAAATATAAGTTACTTATCGAGTTGTATCAAGCCGAGTATGTGTAAATTGGATGATTCATGTTTGGCTTAACTCGAGCCGAGCTTTAAAAATTTTGAATAAATGAAATGAACAATTGGATAAAATTCTAATTTGTATCTAATTATTGTACACCAATTAAATAATATGATGACATACACATTGCAAGAAAACTTTTGCGCTAATGAAGTAATTTCCTAAAATATTATTGACATTATTACACATTAATATTAATTATATAACTAAAAAAATTATAATTAACCAAATTTTATTTAAATAGTATAATATATATATATATAATATCACTAATTATTGAGCCTAATATCAAACATTTAACAAATCACTTGTTAAACAATAAATCTATTTATTCATAAACATAAATCAATAAGTTGAAACATTTTGACTTTTGGTTCGCATAACTTTTAAGAATTTATAGAATTTTGATTATATTTATTTATTAATTTAAACAAATTTGATCGAGTATCAATTGAGCTGGGTTCAAATTATTCATTAAATGTGTTAGTTCATTTACAAGCCTCAATTACATAGAATTAAAATATAATGTTATTAAGCAGTTAAATTTGCATGGGCCAGACATCCTTCTCTTCCCAACAGACTAGTTGCAACCATCTGCCAGACTGGCTTGCCCGATTTAGGCTTTGTTTGGCGCGGCTGTTTTGTCGCGGCGCGGCACTGAGCCGCGACTTTATGTCATTTGGCGCGACCGCATGCCTTTGGCGGGACGCGATTCAAGCCGAATACGGGACTCGAGCAGTACCCCGTGGCCTGGCTTTCTCACGCGACTTTTTACCTCAACTACCCCTAGGCGGCACCGAAATGGCAGGCACGGGTGACAAAGGTGAGAAGGATCCGACAGGCGACAGGAGACGGGGGGAGATCAGGACGACAGCGGGAGAGCCAATAGAAGAAAAGACCTTGCAGCAACTGGCTTCTTCGTCTTCCCGCTCCTCACTGTCACTTCACTTCGCAAGCAAGATTTCTTCAAGCTCGTCCGACTCTCTCTCTCTCTCTCTCTGTCTCTCTGAGGTTCCGCCATTCCCCCCATATCACAATCATTCATCTCTAATGGGCAAATGCGGGGAGTTCACGAGCACCTTCGTGTTGANATCCGACTCCCTCTCTCTCTCTCTCTGAGGTTCCGTCATTCCCCCCATATCACAATCATTCATCTCTAATGGGCAAATGCAGGGAGTTTAAGAGCACCTTCGCGTTGATAGCCAACTATTTTACATGAGTTCTATCCTTTTCTCCAGTTGCTGCAAGGGCTTTTCCTTACTCTTGCTTGCACCTTACATCTTACTCACATGCTCAATTCCTTCTCCTGCACTTCTATTTTCTTATTCCAAAATTAAGGAAGACTAATCTTCTTTGAGATTCAGAAAGAGAAATTATATTTTAATTGTTTTTAGTCTTGGTGCATGTTCACATATTTACTTGTTTACATGGATTGACCTCACTTTCGAGGGCACTATTAGGTCATTGGTGTATTTGAAATTTTTTGCTCTGTTTAGAAATGAATTTTCGCTTCTGAAGTTTATAAAATGTTGTTGTTACATTCTTCTTTTAAACAGTTTTACCAAACAGAGACAACATAGTTATTTTTTCAGAAATAACTGCCTCACAACTGTTTTCACACAGCTGCACCAAACAGACCCTTACTTGCAGGGTTAACTCACTCCTCTAACCTCTTTGCTAAACATCGAAATATTCACATCTTTGTAGGCCAAAATTTATTCTTATGATCAGTCTGCCGAGTTCGCCCAATTGTTGACACTACCATACATCCAACGACTACTTACAAAATACTAGACATCTACATGTCATCATACTCTATGACCCATAATTTAATTTCCTTGTCTCTTTCTATCTCGATGTAAGCCGGTATGGGCAAAGGGCCATCGATGAGTCACAGAAACAAATGGCATCGCATCTGAAGGGGTATAAAACCCTATCCATTCTCTTATTAGTCATTTCTCTCATCCTCTTCTTTCAAGAGAAGCTAAGAATTCAAGGTTGAAAAACTCATCCACTCTCTTCTTCCACATCCTCCTTACGCTTCTCTTCGAGATTATACGAGCCCATGAACCGCACGGGAGCCTATGTTCTAAAAGAATATGTGTGTGTGTGTGGAGAGAGAGAGAGAGAGAGAGAGAGAGAGAGAGAGAGAGAGAGAAAGAGAGAGAGAGAGAGAGTATCACTTTACAAATACAATCTTCATATACATTTTCACGATGTAAGAATAATATAAGGAAAAAAAAGTGATGGAAGCAGCAGCACGAACAACAGCAGCAGATAATTTTTATTCTCACAAAGAAAAAAAGGAAGAAGAAGAGCACCATAAAAAAAAGAGAGAAAAAAAGGGAACTCTGTACCAACCCTAATTTTTGGAAGTTACAGACCAGCTTTTTACAAAAAGCCCCCTCTCAAAATCAAAATCTATACAAATTTGATGCGATCGAACAGCACCCACAACATTTCTCAGGGCAGATGTCCAGACAAAAGAAGTCCTGTGACGTTTTGGTTGACATAGTGAGGTAAATATCAACCTGTATGAATGAATTATGAAATATCAGACTGCAAAAAATAATTTTTATGAACAAATTATTGTCACAAATGAAGGGGAAAATGGTAAATGAATGTTTTTTTTAAACTTATTTGGAGCGAAACACTATGCAACAAGTGATTTAATCTGCGTTAGGTTTGTCAGCTTGCCTGAACATCCAATCAAATGCACAAAAGAGTGATGCAGACTGGTTGATATTTGATGAAATACTGAGTAATTTTCAGCTTTAAAAAAACAACTAAAAAAATATCATTGTAGGCACAAAAAATAAACAAGAAATATATCAACTTCAGAAGATATATCATTCTTGAATGGCCTACTTACACATAACCTTGGCTAAGGATTCACGACAGGGTAAAATTAAGTGACTCTCTCCCAGTTTGGCAGGAAATTTCTAAGGCTTGTTTGGGATTAATTTTGCTTAAAATTGTTATTTTCATTTTTTCTACGGCTTTTAAAAAGATGTTTGCTTTGTCTAATTTTATTTCTAGGAACAAGTTAACATGTTTTTAAAAATGCTCGAAACAATTTTTAGCTGTATTGAGTGTTTTAAAAGATAATCATATCTTAGTCAAATATACAACAACAAGAAGCCTTTATCCCATTAAGTGTGGTTGGCTACATGAATCTTTTTTCTCCATTGCGTCCTATTGAGTGTCATATTGTCATTTAATTCTAATAAATTAAGATTATTTTTTATACAATATGTCTGAGTCTTTCTAGGTTTACTTCTGTCTTTCTTAACATAAATCGAATCTAAAACATATGTTTTTCTAACCGGATCAACAGCTGGGCAACATTTGTAGTAATCAAACCATTTAATTCTAATGAAAAGGTGCACATCACTTTTAAAAAGTTACTTGTAGTGTCATGCTTGATGTGCTATTAAAGATTGAGTGTTATGTATGTAAATATGAAAGTTTCGGTTTTAGATACGTAAATACATAAGAGTTGTAAACTAAAACCCTTACAATCAAGAACTGGATGGTACACACAAAAAATATACATGAAATAACCTTAAAAATGGTGAGGAAACTATTCAGCACAAACAAATAAGCTGAATAAGCATGACTTATATAATTCGTGCAACAAAAACTAAAAGAAAATCACAAATCTTGAAAGAAATAACTGACCAACTTTAAGCACATTTATACTCATTCACCAAAAAACTCCAAAATCAAAACAAACTAATTTGTATTGCCAACAGGTCAAGTCTGGTTAGTTCAATTGAGCAAAAGCCTAATAAGACATGTAAAAAAGTTTAGTTTAACTCAACTCAATCAAAAACTAAAAACCAACCCACTAACATTGTTGCAAGCCAACTTGACCAAGATGTTAGAAAGCTTTGTCTTTCAACCAATAGGTCCTGAACTCAAGGTCTTGTATATGCAGTCTGCGTGCGTTTGCGCTTGCGTTTGTCTTTGCGTGTGTGGAGAAAAAAATCACTAATATTGTCATTATAAGGCCCAAGAATTAGGCCCGTTGCCAGGTCGGTTGGGCCCAAGTACGAAGACCGTAATCAATCAGGCGGACTTGAATTCTAAATCCTCAGGAGGAACAGTAAGTCAGCTATATGTCACCTCCCAAAAGAGCTCTTATGGGTGGTGGGCAGCCCAGGACTTAAATACTGCTTTTCGGCCCTACACCTAGCCAATGTGGGACTATTTGTCTGTGACATTCTCCTCCACCCAATCACGTGACGCCCTCGTCACGGATCGGCTCCACCGAGGGTCCCACTGTACCATGGAGAGTCCGCACACCTAGCAGGCAGTAATCTGCTCTGATACCACTTGTCACCTCCCAAAAGAGCTCTTATGGGTGGTGGGCAGCCCAGGACTTAAATACTGCTTTTCGGCCCTACACCTAGCCAATGTGGGACTATTTGTCTGTGACATTCTCCTCCACCCAATCACGTGACGCCCTCGTCACGGATCGGCTCCACCGAGGGTCCCACTGGACCATGGAGAGTCCACACACCTGACAGGCAGTAATCTGCTCTGATACCACTTGTCACCTCCCAAAAGAGCCCTTATGGGTGGTGGGCAGCCCAGGACTACAATACTGCTTTTCGGCCCTACACCTAGCCAATGTGGGACTATTTGTCCGTAACATTCTCCTCCACCCAATCACGTGACGCCCTCGTCACGGATCGGCTCCACCGAGGGTCCCACTGGACCATGGAGAGTCCGCACACCTAGCAGGCAGTAATCTGCTCTGATACCACTTGTCACCTCCCAAAAGAGCTCTTATGGGTGGTGGGGCAGCCCATGACATAAAATACTGCTTTTCGGCCCTACACCTAGCCATTGTGGGACTATTTTGTACGTGACAACTCTCTTACTATTATTTGACTAATGTTGTTTGATAATTGCTTCCCCGCTTTCGCCATTGCTTGATCATCACCATTGAACCACTATCACTTAATCATGGTCGTGGGAACATCACCACCACACAAATGGCTATTAGACCGTTACAGTCATTGGGTCATCACCTAAACATTGACACAGTCAAATAATTATCACCTAACATGCATCATCAAGTAATTATAACTGGAGCAGAACAAACATACCATTGTTGCCCCTTCACTAGAACATAGCTAATAAATCATTGCCACCCAACCATTGTTGCTTGATTTTTGTCACCCAACCATCATTTTTGCGACCATTATCACCCAATTTTAGTCTCCTAAGCACTATTTCTTGATTAATGTTTATTACTCACCATCACTCAATATTTTTTTCTTTTAACCTTGGTGGCCTAAATTAACTTGCCTAATGAAGTAAGCTACCGAGCTAGCATGCTGGAGCAATCTGTCGAGCTCCCATGTTAGTGTAATATGTTGAGCTTGTCTGCTGAAGTATTCTATCGAGCTCGCCTAGTAATATAACATATCGAGCTAGCATGCCAAGGCAATTTTCCTAGCTTACTTGTCGAAGTGACATGTTGAGTCCTCCATAATCACCCTTCAGATTTGTAAACCGCCAACATAAACAACATCACTCAAAGACAGACATGTGCTTACATCTATTGAAGAGTTGGTTGACAGACACGTCATACTCTTTTCGTAATGACATTGTGGATAGGCTTTATATCTTACAACCAACATCTTTATTTCCTCTTTATATATAAATTTTGTCACCTCTTACTTAAGGTGGGGGATCTAACCATCCCTCTATCTCTCCCACTCCTTCCCTATCACATTTTGTCCTCCCTTACCCAATCACCTATAGAAGATTAATGCTTCTACGTTTTGACCCTTCGATCAGGTCAAGTAGCATCCAACTGCTGGTAATTTTTTAATTGAATAGCTAAAGTAGTACTAGTACGTACTATATAATACCAGGCCGACCCATGAAACGCTTTTATTCTTTGCGGAAGAGTGTATTTCTCTTATGAGTTAGACCCTTGGAAATAATTAAATTACTAGTTTGCCCTCCCTTCATGGAGGCAATCCCCATGATTCCTCCAAAAGCATGAGAGCCGTTGATTTTACATGCAAGAGCGGAAGGGTTGTAAACGTGCGAGAAACAGCCACCCTCGGTTTCAACTTAAATTTGGTTCAGTTAATCAAGTTTGAGCTCAAACTTGAGCTTAACTCTACGAGTTTTGGCCGCATGAACAAGCTTAATTATTATGAAAAAAGAGAAAAAAATATTAATACAAATTAATGGTACATTAAAACGATAAATAGAATGAGTAATTAGTTGATAAATGTTGGAAAAATCTTGCCCCGTCAAGAATCCTTCAAGAAATTTCAAGAACATCTGAAAGAAAACCTTCTAAAGAACTCTAGTGGACTGAGTTAGATGATAAAGAACGAAATATCAAAATTGTCGAATAAAATCTGCTGCGCTCCCAAGAACCGAAGGACTGTAGCCCATAAACTTTGACTGCCATGGAACACCTTACTGCGGCCAACAAGAATAGGATTGTTGAACTTCTTGCTGCAGGTAGGGGAGTAAATGAACCGAACACGAACGAATAGAGCTTGTGTTCATGTTCGGTACGTTTGAAATTTAGTTTGTTTGAAATAAGCTTATGTTCGAAATTGTTGGTGAAGTCACTGTTCGTTTTCGTTTCTTAACAAACGAGCCGAACACGAGNCTGTGACATATAGCTCATGTAGATAGAAGCAGGCGAGAGTATTCAGGCAATTTGTATGGATCAGTTTTTAAATTGGTCAAATTGATTGCAATTGATCGCATTTCTTAGATCAGTGATGAAAACTTATAGGCGACATTCTCAACACATTTGACAGACGGCGTGCACGCTTTTCTTAGCATAGTTAGAAAAAATACAATATGTTGCAAGATTTTTTTCTCATGTGCATAAATTTGTCAGTATTGTGGATGTTGAAAACCTCCCAATCAAAGTGTCACACCACAATGACCATTAAAACCTTTTTTATCTTGATTAAATAGGCCCCACACTCTCCATCTCGCACTTGGTCTACTCAAATAGACTGATATCTTCATAGTCTAAGAAATGAATATTCACAAATTTCATCAAATCATTTTCTTAAGTTTGCATGAATATCTAAGGTCTTCTATAACAAAAATTTCATTTTAAAATCCATAGCCTAAATTCAGTTCTCTACATAAGAGATAAAATCAAGAAGATTTATAACATTATGAATTCTCAGGAAGAACATAAATCATATGCAAAATACAGACTCGATCTTCTATGTACAAAGATAGAATAAAAAATATCTTTGATGGACTAATTTCCAAATGACTTCAGACTGTATGCAAATAACGAATCCATCCCCTACAGAAAAGCGAATACAAAGGTTTAACTAAATTAATAGAAATGAAATCATTCAAATAATTCGATGATTGCCTCATTGACAGAAAATGAAGTGATTCTATTTTCAAAGCACTCCTAAATCACAATGCGAATCACCTCATACCCAATTCAACTATTAAAGATACAAAAATAACAAGTTCAAGTTAAAAATTACAAAAATTCAAAAATATTAAAGAGAAATCTAAAATTAAAGCTAGGCCAAAAAATCAATCCACCCAACGCAATAATTTATAGAGGTGACAAATTTAATATTAAAACTAGCTCAAAAAGGGTCATTGTTATATCAAGCATAGTTCTATTATCATTTTAAAAGATATTTTGTTAAAAAAAAGTGATACATGTCTCTAATCATGTTTTTGTAGCTCATGACACCACAAAAAAGAAACGGGCATAACAAGGGTCCTTTGAAAGAATAGCTGATTGAAAATGACAACATTAAATTATAATCATAATCAAAGCTCATAAATTTCCTAATAGCCTAAATCCCGAGTACCAAATCATGTAGTGAACTTGATTTAGGATAATGACCTTTATTAGCTAAGGTTAACTTAAAATTATTCCCTTCAAACAAACATCCACTAAAAGTTCACAATGTCCATTTAGATGATACAATCCATGGCTATGGATAAGGACTCTTTGATCAAATTTCATCAACTACAGTCTCTAACTACGTCGACCAAAATCGACAACTTGAGATAATAGAACAATGAGAAACAATCAATTTTAGCATTACTTCTCACACCATTCATTCTAAAGCTAAAAATGATAAGTTTTTTCAATCCAAAACCAAATTATTGCTACAATAATTAAACATTTAATGTCGAGTTGGGGGCAAATTTTTGGATCCCACGACATTCGAAGTCCATGCTCCTTACACTAGCCCGTTAACATCATCAAAACTATAAAGTTAGCATTTCTTCTCCCATTGATACTTACTCAACAAACTCTTTAGACATACAAACAACATGCACATTTGCCTTCAAAGAGACTAAGGAGTGGTCGTCCTATGCAAATGTTACCTGTAGAAGATCGCAACCTCAAGCACAAGTTCGCTGCAACTCTCAATATTAACAATCCCTCAAGCATTCTGTTAGAAGTTATATTACCAAATAATTTATTTCTATTAGAAGTTATGAGGATTATATTTATTTCCTAATATAATTTTATTTTATTTCCTATTTTAGATTTATTTTCTCAGATTTGATTTATCTCATTTCCTATTTTATGTTGTTTCATTTATCTCCAAATAATTAATATGTATTGATTAATTGAAGATATTAGGTGTTATATCTCTCCTTTCCTGTTAATTTCTTTTATTGTCTTTTCTATTCTACGATTTATCTAAGGGTTATTTATACTCTCTTTCATTATCAATAAAAAAAATTCCTCATTATTCTATATTTAAATATAGTATCAGAGCCAAATTCCCTACTGAAGCCGCCAGTCCTCCCTCAAAAGCCGTTGGACTCCCTTTCTAACATTCTCCCTGCAGGAAGGAAGGGATGGATGCTCTCTCCTCGATCCTGCTTGCTGTCCTTCTTGATCATTTCTTCAACGCACTCGGACATTAAAATCCCTTCCACCACCTTCTCCAGCGTCGCACACGCCCGCTTTTGAGATTAGCTGGCAATTCTTGACCTATTGGTGGTGATCCCTTTTTGTACAGAACTTTGAAGACTGCGATGATGCTCACTTCAAAACAACACACTACAACAAACATCGACACCAACATTGTCGTTAGGGAAGATGCAACCAGTTCTTGGATCAATTGCTGCCATTTCCGGTGCTTCTAGCCTATGTTTTGGCCACAGTATCTTCGACAACGGTGGCGAGGCGATGGATTGGAGGATCCTGTGCTCAGCCTTCAGCCGATTGATATTTATAACAAAATTAAACCTTTGCCGCTTGTGAATCAGCTTGATGTTGACATGCACCTAGCGCTTGCCCATCAGAATTATAAAGCTGGGAAATTTATGCAGACGTTGGAGCACTACAACGTGATCTACGAGAAGTACCCACAACACACGGATGTTCTTCTACTGCTAGGTGCCATCCATTACCATTTGCATGATTATGGCATGTGTACTGCAAGGAATGAGAAGGCTCTTGCTATTGACCCACATTTTCCTGAATGCTATGGTAACATGGCTGATGCTTGGAAGGAAAAAGACAATATTGATATTACTATACAATAATTACCACGTGGCTCTTGAGCTACGACCAAAATTCGATGATGCTTGGTCAAATTTAGCAAGTGCTTATATAAGGAAGGGGAGGCTTCATGAGGCAGCTCAGTGTTGTCGCTAAGCGCTTTCTTTAAATCCTCGCCCAGTTGATGCTAATTCCAATCTTGAGAATCTCATGAAATCACAAGGGCCGATTCAAGAGGCATATCGTTGCTATCTAGAGGCATTCTGTATACAACCAAATTTTGTTGTTGCTTGGTTCAATTTCATTGGGCATTTTATGGATGATGGAGATCTTCATAGAGATCTTGTATACTAAAGGGAAGATTGTTACAGAGGAGTTCATCTTTGGTTCAACGACTTGAGAAAGGTTATTACAGAGGTGATATTGGATGTATCCTTGAATGGAATCCAATCAGCAGACCTACATGCCCTTCTCCGTAGATTTCTTCTCTGCTGTCGATAAACTCTATGCAATAGGTCCTCCAATGGAATTCTTCCTGTAGTAGACTCCAACGGAATTCTTTCCTACAACATACTCTCCTCTGGAAATGTTTTCTTGCAGCAAACCCTCCTCTGGAGCCTTTACTGCATTAACCCGTCCCCCAGAATTTTTCCTGCAGTAGACCCCCTCCGGAGCATTTCCTACAATAGACCCTCCTCCGGAATCTTTCCTGCAATAGCCCCTCCTTTGGAGCTTTTTCTTTTTTTTTTTCTTTTTCTTTGCAGACCATACCATGTAGCTTTTCTGGCATGTTGTCTGCTTCCCTGCAAACTCCCCTGCAATATTCATTGTAGAAGTCTTCCACCTACCTACACACTACAAGAACTGTGGTCAAAGACAACCACAGTCAACTAGAAGTCAGTTTTTCCTGCAAGTTGTCTACTTCCATGTAAACTCTCTAGCAGCATTACCTGTAGGAGTCTTCTGCCTACTTACAGACACCGCAATCAAAGACAATCGCAGTTAACTAGAAGTCAGTTTTTCCTTCAGGTTGTCTACTTCCCTATAAACTTCTATGCAATATTACCTATAGGAGTCTTCTGCCTATCTACAAACACTGCAGGAACTACAGTCAAAGACAACAACAGTACGGGGAAGACTTCAAGTTCTACTTCACAGAATCTTCATTGTCTATTGTTTGCTATTTTCAAATCCAAGTTGAACATAATTTTCAACCACGTTTCAACTTGAAGAAATATGTTAGAAATTATAATAGAAAATAATTTATTCCTGTTAGAAGTTATGAGATTTAGATTTATTTCCTAATATAATTTTATTTCCTTTCCGAATTTAGATTTATTTACTTGAATTAGATTTATTTTCTTTCTTGTTTTAGGCATTCTTATTTTATGTTGTTACTTTTATCTCCAAATAATTAATATGTATTGATTAATTAGAGATATTAGGTGTTATATCTTTCCATTCTTGTTACTTTATTTTTATTGACTTTCCCATTCTAGGATTGATGAAAGAGTTATTTATACCCCTTTCATATCAATAATAAAAATTCTGCACGATTCTAAATTTCAACACATTCCAATGAACCATTCAAAGCCCAAAACAGTCCCAATGTGGCCACAAAAATCCCCAAATGAAGCCGGTTGGTCGGCCTAACCCAAAGATGTTAATTATTGATTACACACAAATTAGCACCAAAATAAGCACAACAAAATTTATTAGTCATCTCTTACTCCAACAGAATCAATGCCTGAGTATCTAGCCAATAATAGATTATATTACAAAAGTAAATAAACTTGATCATTTGCAATAAGCTAAATTCCAACTTGAACGCACAACTGCTCTCAAAATAACAAAATGATAACTTAAAAGAAACTTATAATAAAAGAAAGTTATAATAGACGAGAAAACTTGAAAAGCTTATAATATATGAAAAAGTACTTATTCATGCATGCAACTCAAATGCAATAGGAACTAAATGGATGTAATATACTTACCAAGGAAGATTGTGAAACCAACTTTACAAGGCATAGATACCTATCCATGATGGATGCAATAAAAATCTCAACTGATTCATCATTGTTATCTGACATCCTGCTCAAGCTTTAACCCAAATAAACTGTTTGGAAATTTCCCCATTATCGCAGCTTCTCTTGCTATTTGAATGTCAGAAGGCCAAAATGTCTGCCAAATAACTTTACATGCAAATCGAGGTAGTAATGCTAAAACAGTTATCAGTAGAATAGCAAGCCAATACGTCCTTGAGCTGATTAAATGGTATATCGTCCTGCAAAGCAAAAAACANGATGGTATATCGTCCTGCAAAATAAAAAACAAAATAAAAAGCCCGACACAATTGAATTTAGGGGCATTTACATACCTACCACTCAATTCCTATGTATTTACACATCTAGCCCGTAAACTTCAATTTTTACATACATACCCCCTTAACTATGCATGAGAAGAGTTCTTTCACTTTTTAAAAATTAAAACGGTGACATTTTTTATGAGACATGAAATGAGTAAAGAGCCAAAATAATCCCAGACTGTTTACATGGGGATATTTTAAAGCCCAGTGTCAAATTAGTCCCTACTCTTTAAACTGAGGATGCAATAGTCCTTTGTTGAGGCTATTCAGCCCATGTTAAAAGAAATTGGGGACTAAATTGACACTTTATAGACTCTAGACTAAAATGACCCCTTGCAAAGAATCGACGGACTATTTTGACACTTTTCTCAATATGAAATATTTGGGTGGTATAAATGTAAAATTGAAGTATAGGTGTTAGATATGTAAATACATAGGANATCTTTGCCTTGTTACTTGTCACCTGCCTTTTACTTCTCAACTTTTGATTTTACGTTTTGTAGTTCTTTATTTACGACCCTGTGATTTATTCTTTTCCCCGTTGAAAATAATTGGTTTTGTATTATTCATAACATACAAANTTCTCTAAGTATAAAACCACTCATCCACCAAAACATTCTCACCTCAACAAAACTTAGTTTTATGCTTCTCTTTTAAAGGCCAACATTTAACTCTATAAAGCATTATAGGTCCCATCACCATCTCATAAAAAATTCACAAGGAGGAATTTACTGTCGCATAGGAGGATCGAACCGAAAACTTCAGCAACAATTTCTACGGAAATTTACCAAAATAGCAAACATTTTCTTTG